>CM040400.1:72273246-72330746 GCA_022702515.1 Ilyophis sp. 1 JC-2022
CATCAGTTTACAAAAGGTGCAATGTTATTGCATTGTTCTATAGCTTGTTGGTGCTTGCAGCTTTCCCTGGTTTCCTTATGGGTACAATGACCGCCCTCTTCAACTCATCCAGGTATTCTCCTTCCTCCCACCTTTGTTAAACAGCAGTAATAATTGTTCAGAACCTTCTTTCGCTTAAGTGTTTTATCATCACATAGCATATTTCTTCTTTCCTGGTGCAGTCATACCAGCGTTAGCAACCCCTTCTTACCTCCCCAGTAAATGGCACACTCTGCAACTAATCTGCTAATCTCCACTACTTTCCTTTCTCCTTAGGCCCCCGTAGTTTTCAGATTTAGTTTTCTTTTCCTCCCTGCCCCGCTTTCCCCGTCCTCCTCCTCAGACAACAAATTATTAGAGCTGTGGACCTCACAAAAGTGCTAGCCATTAACTCAGCTTTTCTTTATTACTTACCCCCCCAATTGTGATCATTCCCCCACAACCTCTCAATCGTACACTGGCGTTGTTTGTCCCAATTGAATCACAAAACTGTCTCCAATAAGACCTTTTCACCTGCCTTATTCCTCCTTACCACTGCCTGGGCTTTTTGTACTTATCATAAATTTGAAAATTATGAGGTTCTTTTCATAATTTAAATGCCTTATTTCGGTTGTCTCACAGCCTCTTTACAGTTATCATCCCACCCATGGTACTGCCTTCATCTTTATTTTGCCTTACTCCTTAGGATAGATCTCATGCAGCCGGTCTAAACCTTTCCTTATTCCCTTTTCCAAAGCTTCTATGGTCATGTTATCATATGATCTGATTCAGATACTCATCACTCTCTTCCTTAAACTTCTCCGTTTAGCGCCCCCCCCCTTTCCAACTTCAGTAATAAAACATCCATGTTATTGTACATAATACTGGATAATGGGTCACTACCTATGGTGCCATCTTGATAACGCTTTCCATTCACATATGGGGAGCAATAGTATTTGAAACCATTGTAAGATCCAGTGTTGACCCTCTTTCCTTGCTAACATCTATTCTAGTTTTACTTCCATCATTTAACAGACTAAATTCCTCTCATCTAAACGATCTTCAATAACCTGCCATTAACATCAGTTTTTCCTCACTCTTCCACAAGGTGTTATGTGCATTAAAATCCCCACACCACATCAATGCTTTGCTCTAACTTTGCCCTTTCTATTTCGTCAAGCTTATTTAATTCCAATCTTCTTGCCAAAGGTTATAAATTTCAACACCAAACTTCCTTCCTTTCTACAAACCTTCCAACACCACAGACTCCAACTTCTTTTCCGATAACCAATACTCTATATGGCATCCGTTGTTTAATAAATGTGACACAGCCCCCTCCTCCCCCATCTTTCCTATACCCGCCTAAATTGCCACATATCCAGGCAAAACTATCTGAGGTTTTCAACCATGATTCCAGAACACTGTCTGGTTTCTCCCTTATCTACTAATCTACACTACAAAATGCTTAAAATCCTGCCTATTAGCTATCAACACTTCCACCCCTCTTCCTTTTACCTCCTCAATATTCACTGTCATTTGCCACCTTTGTGGTATATTCCATACCCTGCTTTCTGACCAGTCCCTCCTTACTGCTTCAGCCATAGGAGAACTTTTCCTTCACTCTGATCTGTTGCAACCCAAACCCCCCCCCCCCCCCCCCCCCCCCCTCCTCTATCAAAATGGTCCCTCAGTTTCTTTTTTCTCACTCCCCTTAGCATTCTTTTTTAGCACTTTGGACTAAACTAGTCCTCATTCCGCAAGTTATCCACCAGTTTCCTTCATGGTAACTGTAAGAGTATTTCCGAAATTACACCCCTGCACCGCACCCGCCTCTCCTCTGCTCCCCCACGCATAAACTTGGATAATATGACTTTTCCAACACTAACTCATATTATTTGCCTCTCCATATGCTTCTTCATTGATCACCCTATTAGCAAGTTTTCTAATTAGTATCGATATTCCCACAGAATGTTCCCCCCCAAACTCAATCCTACAGCTACCAAGTCCCTGATGTCCCACAAAACCAACGTTAATGTTTTTAAGAAATCTAGAATTGTAAATTCTAACCAGTCAAGCTCACCGTGGTCCGCAAAGCGCATTCCCCCGCTTCGGAACTTCCTCCGCATCTGGATCTCACATCCAGAATTTTATTATTTGAGCGATTACGCATTTTACCTGTTAAAATATATTGTTTCCGTGTTACGTGGCTTGTGTTTTGCACTAGCTATCTGGCTTGCACATTAAATAACAAAAAATACGGAAATTGGGCCAGATTAGAGATCGGTAAAGCTAGATAGTACAGTACCTAATATAATGAACCACTACTAGCAATTAGTTTACCTATAAAAAACGAGCTATGCTATAATAAGTACTCAGTTAGCTATAATAATAATAGGCTACCTTACTTGAATTTTTGACGTGCGGCATAATTTTTGTCCTTCACAACGGAAAGCGTACTACGATTTCCACAGAGCAGATTATGGAGATAATCGTATAAACGCGGCTTTTTGAGTAATCACATTCTTCTGTCCATGTGAACGCGATAAGTAAATCCTGGCGTAAGCTGATTAGCTTCCATAATACGAATATTTGCTGTGCATGTAACTCCAAGTGATACTTAAAAAGCTTAAAATGTATTTTACTTGCCGATGTTGTTAGGATAAATGTTTACATGTGTCTCAGTTACTAAACAAATTGTGTCAGGCTGTACTGTTATGTACATAATTTCACTGGGGGTGCAGTATTATTATTATGCCACGTGGGCGCTGAACGCTAAGTATATACGCAATCAGCGTCATCATTGTTAAGAAAAAGAAGAAGAATTGTTAAAACAAGGCAAGAAGTTCCAAGTAAAACTGCGAGAAAAAAGACATGTTAGCAGTACTAAAGAAATAAACTAAGCCACGGGGCTAAACAGTTCAAATCGTCTCCCGTCAAAGTGTTTTTTCCTCAACGGTCAACGCAGGAAAAGCTGACATCTTAACGTAACAGATGTACCGAATTTTCTAATTGCGCAAATCGATTTGCGCACTATTGTTACGTCACACAACGACAATGTCGCTTAATACATATAATGGACGTGTATATTAGGCAGATTACACGAACTACGATCATTCAATCCCGTTGAAGCGCTGTGAAACATGGGGTAAACCGCCTTTGTTCTATTAGATTTTTACGTTTGCTGTGGTTTGGGAACCCAGTCATCGCACTACCGGTCCAACCCCGTGTGAACGGTAAGCATAATCGCCACCTTTATGCATATAGCCGATTGGCTCGGGTAGTTTGTAGGTGTCCAAACCACTTCTGTAATTGCCGACAAGGTAAAGCGACTGTTTGCGAGTGGCGTAGGGAAGAGCGTAGTACCGGGTAATCTATATTTGTAGATTTACGATCAAGTAACTTTCTGATTAGGATGCACCGAAATGAAAATTCGTGTCCCGAAACCGAAAACCAAAAATGAGTAACCCAGGCCGAAAACCGAAAACCCCGATACACCGAAAGAATGAATTGGCATTATTAGAACCATTGCATTTATGGCTATGACTGTGTACTAACCTCACTAAAATCACAGCATGCAATTCAAGAATAAATCAATTACAAAAGTTTGAAAATATTTATTTTAGCACGACATTACAGCAATGCAACAATATAAATTAAAATTCCAAAACAAAATGTTTAACTTGACCCGCTCATGTGTACATTAAATAATAATGTACAGGCCTATATCTGACTGGCCTGCTGAAAGATTGTAAAAATAAATATGTTCTGTAAGTCCTAAGTACGGTTCATACGTTTAAAAAAGTCAATGTGATTAGAAACGAGTTAAAAAGATAAATTAATCTTCATTTAGAAATTCATATAATAGTTAAAACGTTTAAAAGCATACTAAATCACGTGTTTATGTGATCGGTGCTAATTGGTAAAAAATGTACTAGCCTCTATTTAAGAACAGGCATTACGTGCAATGTTTTTAGTTATTTTGGAACTTGAGACTGTGAAGCAAACGGTTTTCTTACCTACAACTACTACTAACTTACTACTACTACTACTACTACTGTTACTCATCTTTTCTTGTTTAGCAATTAGAACAAGTGTATTAGCCCAGCTCATTTTTTTTAAGCTGAAACCAAGAAATAAAACGGATATCTTTTATTTTTAACAACGTTTCAGAAGTGAACTTTTGTTAACTGGGCTAACGGACACTGCTTATAGACCTAGTTCTAGCAATAACGTTATAGATTCAGAGTAAAGCCCATTGCAAATATCTCAAGACTTCAACTCTACATGTTCTCTCATAAAAACACAAAGTGCATTTAAGTCACTGCCCTTTTAAATTTTTCATCAGTAGGACTACTACAACAAAGTGCATTCAGAACAAGTGCAAACTGCTGAAAGATATTTACCACAATCATTTTCTCTGTAGGCCTAGCAAATTCTCAGCACTGCAAATTTTTTTGCAAATCGCTAATCCGTGGGGTCTTTCTCCGAGAATATTGAAATAACTCCAACACCGCCGGACATGCTGGCTCTTATCCAGATAACCGTGTGGCGTGATTTTGGGGGGGTGCTGGCTGCGCTTTTTGTTGCGTCATTACTAATTCTGTTTTCGGTGATTTAGGTCTTTCGGCCGAAAACCAAAAATGCACTTTTTGGGCCATTTTCGGCCGAAAAATTTTACCGGTGCGCCCGGAATTTTCGGTGCATCCCTATTTCTGATGTTAGTTTTATATACACCACATTAAGTTTGGTAGATGTTTTAGGATATTACTGATCTCCAAAAAAAAATTTTTTTTCCCAGTTTCCGTGTGAAAAGTAACGTATGACGCTTTGCGATATTGCTTAGAGTGAGCGCGAGCCAGATTTTGGGACGGGCTGTGAGGAGGGAGTTAGTTAGTTGGTTGGTTTGCGTGGCCTAGTGGGCACGGCTACATACCACTGCTCATACACGTTCATAGATAGACCTCAAAGGGGGCCTTCGTCTTGGTAAGAGCACCTGCTGGTGGTTGTGTTTTGGCCTCTTATAGAGAAGTGCCCTTTTTAAAAAAAATTATTTAATTAATAATTTAAAAAATAAAACAAATTCCCTTTCCCCTGTTTGCGTACAGCCTGCTCTCAGTGGCGCCCCAGAAATTTTTCATTGGGGTGGCCAGATGGGGCCACTGAAAATCTTGTGGTGGCACACCATATGGACGGGAGTGTGGTATAATGGTTAAGGAACTGGCCTTGTGACCCAAAGGTTGCAGGTTCAATTCCCGGGTCGGACACTGCCGTTGTACCCTTGAGCAAGGTACTTAACCTGAATTGCTTCAGTATATATCCAGCTGTATAAATGGATACTATGTATAAATGCAAAAAGAAATGCTGTGTAAGTCGCAATGGATAAGAGCGTCTGCTAAATGCCTATAATGTAATGTAACACCAAAACCAAAAGCCATAACTGTTAAGGCACTGTTCCAGTGTGTGGATGGGCCCCACGGTCTAGTATCTGTTAAGGCTCTGTTCCAGTGTGTAGATGGGCCCCACAGCCCTGCAGGTTTACTGACGGTTGGTCCTGGCATCGCCTGTGGTGACAAATAAATACTTGTGTTTTGTGCTATGCCTGCCTTGTTTAAGCTGCCTTGTAATGCAATTTGTTTTCTAATAACTGCGTCTTCATTCAGATTGGGAATTCCATCGTAGCCACCATGCCTATGCTTCTACAGTACTACCTGCTTGCATGGGTTAACTGGGTAAGTCGGGTCATATTTTATCACATGATCTATACTCTTGGAAATAGGTGTAGCTCTTGACCTAACTGGATAAAGCATCAAATTTTCTCAGATTCACAAAATAAGCAGCTTGGTGTATATAACCAATACCAACACAATAGGAGTAAGAGTCTGCACTCAGAACAGTACTATAAAGCTTTCTTACTTTCCCCATCTTCCTCGTTTCCCATTTTCCGGTGTCTTTTGCCCTGTATGTCTGTGGCTTATATACAAATAGAATGGATTCAAAATTAAATTAAGATTCAAATTAATTTAATTTAACTGAATTAATCTATGGACAATAAGAACTCGGGCAAAAAAAGAGTAAGCCATTTAATTTATGGGACAACTAAAGAATGGGGGCAAAAGAGGTTAATTTTATGGGACAATAAGAATGGAGTGGGTTAAGCCATTTTAAATTCTTAAGTCAGTGTGTGTACTATGCCTGTTCTCACTTTTATTTTGCATAGTGGAAGGAATATTGTTTTATTGATGCAAGAATCCCTAGATTTTATAGTTACACAGCATAAGAGTTTCAGTGTTTTCAGGCTTTTTATGTGTAGATATGCAGGGGTTTATCTGTGTGGTACGGGTTCATACTGCAATATAGTATTTTTGTAATGACCAGACCTGGGAATTAATAAATTATTATTGGAAGTACTTTAAACCTTTTGAACACCAGTAAAGATCCCTGACTGACCACTTCAAAAGAAACTTGAAAGCAGTGCAATTTGTTCCTTTTTATACATGTAAATATTTGGCTTGTAGGATGTTTTTTCTGAAAATTCCCAGCCCATTGGTCCAATCAGAGCCCATCTCTCAACCTTAGTCGAATCAGAGGCCATCTCTAAATCTGGCCCTTCAGATGGGCTCTGATTGGACCCAGGTTTAGAGATGGGCTCTGATTGGACCCAGGTTTAAAGATGGGCTCTGATTGGACCCAGGTTTAGAGATGGGCTCTGATTGGACCCAGGTTTAAAGATGGGCTCTGATTGGACCCAGGTTTAGAGATGGGCTCTGATTGGACCCAGATTCAGAGATGGGCTCTGATTGGACCCAGGTTTAGAGATGGGCTCTGATTGGACCCAGGTTTATAGATGGGCTCTGATTGGACCCAGGTTTAGAGATGGGCTCTGATTGGACCCAGGTTTATAGATGGGCTCTGATTGGACCCAGGTTTAGAGATGGGCTCTGATTGAACCCAGGTTTAGAGATGGGCTCTGATTGGACCCAGGTTTAGAGATGGGCTCTGATTGGACCAAGGTTTAGAGATGGGCTCTGATTGGACCCAAAGGGCCCATGTAAGAGGGGTTTTTAATGCATTTTGTTTCAGGTGGCGGAAAGTGTGCCAGAGGGCTGGTTGCCAGGATCAGAGCTGGTTATGGCCATAAGGAGAGTCCTGGAGGTCCTCATTTACTTGGCCTGTTGCTGGGGGATGGTCAACTCTGAGAGGAATATGGTTCGGTCAATTACCCAAGACCTGGCCTCTGTAAGTTTTTCAGACGCATCATAAATGACAGTTGCATTTTGGAGGTGCTACAAGTACAAGGTCATCAGCAGGCCAAGGTTTTTAGATGTCTTCTCTGGCAGATTGTAGAGCCAGGACTTGTTGCAGCCAGTGGCCTAAGTTATAAAATGGTCTTACGATCACGTAGAAAACCCACTCAGTAGTTATTTATAAAATCCTACTTTAACATGGATATCTCTATTTAAAAGTGTAAACGAAACGTAAGTTAATTAGCTACTTATGTTGAGGTACTTAAGTACTTATTTGTATAAATTTTGCGCATGAAAAGTGCAAGAAATGTTGAAATGCAGCCGTATTTCGAGCAAAAATTGCTGTTAATGGCCGCAATCAGTTCAGGCAATTATGGGTTAAGAGTGCGGGCAATAACAGCAATTTACCTCAAAGGTCGCATTTCAACATTTCTTGCACTTTTCATGCATATCTACGACAGATACGCTACACACACACACAGGTAGTGTTATACATATGGAGGCCTTAGTTGAGGTTTTGATTGTGTCATCTTTCAGATTTTCTCTTGGATCAGAGGAGGTCTTCGTCGGAACAGTGAGAGGCTTCCAGAAGATGTAAAGATGTTGCTGGAAGGTCCGTCGCTCAGAGAGCACTTATTATCTGGTTTGGGGGGGTGTAGTGGATTGGGAACCGAGCTTACAACTTCGATATTGCAGGTTCGATTCCCAGGTGGGGCACTGCCGTTGTTAAAGTGAGCTAGTTGCTCTGGATAGTATTGTCTGCTGTATGCTTGGCTAATCATGGCTGCTTTGTGCCTCAGAAAAAATCAGAAATCTGGAACTCCAAGTGGAAACCCTGCAGAAGGAATGGGAACAGTCAAATTCACAGCCGTAAGTACAACCACAAGGCGGGCAACCGTAAGTACAACCGCAAGGCGGGCAACCGTAAGTACAACCGCAAGGCGGGCAACCGTAAGTACAACCACAAGGCGGGCAACCGTAAGTACAACCGCAAGGCGGGCAACCGTAAGTACAACCGCAAGGCGGGCAACCGTAAGTACAACCATAAGGCGGACAACCGTAAATACAACCGAAAGGTGGGCAAACATAAGTACAACCACAACGCGGGCAACCGTAAGTACAACCACAAGGCGTGCAACCGTAAGTACAACCACAAGGCGTGCAACCGTAAGTACAACCGCAAGGCGGGCAACCGTAAGTGCAACCCTTTGAACAATTTGTTGACGTTTTTTCTGATGCAGGAAAAAGCTGAAGAAGGAGAGCAGTAAGCAGCAAAGACGAAAGAAGAGCTGATACTGCTAATAATGGTACTTAATGCTAATACTGCTAATAATGGTACTAATGCTAATACTGCTAATAATGGTACTAATGCTAATACTGCTAATAATGGTACTAATGCAAATACTGCTCATAATGGTACTAATGCTAATACTGCTCATAATGGTACTAATGCTAATACTGCTAATAATGGTACTAATGCCAATACTGCTCATAATGGTACTAATGCTAATACTGCTAATAATGGTACTAATGCTAATACTGCTAATAATGGTACTAATGCTAATACTGCTAATAATGGTACTAATGCTAATACTGCTAATAATGGTACTAATGCTAATACTGCTAATAATGGTACTAATGCTAATACTGCTAATAATGGTACTAATGTAATACTGCTAATAATGGTACTAATGCTAATACTGCTAATAATGGTACTAATGCTAATACTGCTCATAATGGTACTAATGCTAATACTGCTAATAATGGTACTAATGCCGCAGGACAGAGGTGTAGTGGACCTGTAGCTGTTCTAGGCATTCTTATCCTCACAGGACAGAGGTGTAGTGGACCTGTAGCTGTTCTAGGCGTTCTTATCCTCGCAGGACAGAGGTGTAGTGGACCTGTAACTGGAGCTGATCTTCAGCTTTTGATTTGTCACGCTGCTGATTGTTATTTTGTTATTATATATTTTTTGGTAGTTTAGTTTTTAAAATTATGAACCATATTTGCTCTTGAAGTAATACTTTTGCTGCCATTTATGGAGCAGAGAGGGAATTTTCCACTTTTATCTTAATTCAGACTTAATTTGGTGATCTAATTTGGCAATTTGGCTTTCTACTGACAGTGTTGTCTGTGGTTTTTCGCCCTCTCAAGAGCAAATTTTTCACTGGAGAAACTTCTATAAATATCTAAATCTGCTGAGGCCAAAATAACCCAGAAGAGGCCAGCCGGGGGACTCATCTGGTTAAAGCACCATGCTATGGTGCTTGACGAGCCCCACGGTCTCGAATCGAATCCCGATTGTGCCAGTGCAAACAGTGGATCCATCGGCCATCTGGCTGCTCTGCATTTCCTTACATGCAACCACTTAAGCACATTCTCCATATAGCCTAGCCTACTATTTACAAAACAATGTATAAATAAGATGCATTTAAACAAAGTAGACGACCTTACATTGGCACCTTTTGCCACCGCGGTGGTACAACGGTAAGAGCGCTGACTTTCAGTCAGTGCAGTTGTGCTCCGAGGATCGGGGTTCGCGCCCCGGTCCTGCCAGATCCGAGCGTGGCCGGTGCCCAGTGGGAGCGGCAATTGGCGGCTGCTTCCGGGTGGGGGGAGGGGCTCGGAGAGAATCGGTGCGCACAAAATGGCCCTGGGCGAGTTGGAATCACGGTCAGGAGCTCGAGGAGTCGCGCCCAGTAGAGGACGTGGCACCTGTTATGTAGGATTTCTAGGAATAATGAAAACTGAGGCCGAAGCTAACGTTGGAGCGTACTCCATTTAATTAACAACCACAACAACACAAGAAAGCAGATCCGGTCATGTCAACCGAACATTGCGCATGAATACCATTGCACATGCGCAGCAGTACCAGATGACGACATCGTGGTTCACGGGGCCACCGTCGAGAGCCACGACGAGCGCCTCCACAGCGTGTTCAACGCAATGGCCAAGCACCACCTCACACTCAACGGCGAGAAGTGTCTTTGCCGCCCCGGTCATTGAGTTTGTGGGGTTCCGCCTCTCGGCTGACGGCATATACCCACTTCACTCAAACACAGAGGCCATCCACCGTGTCCCGGAGCCCACCTCAGCTGCTCAGTTGGCCTCCTTCCTAGGCATGACGGCGTTCTACCTCCGCTTCCTGCCACAATACTCGGCCACGACTGCGCCACTGCGCCAGCTGCTGAAACATGACGAGCCCTGGCTCTGGACGCCTGCCTGCTCAGACGCCGTGCGCCTCCTGAAGGCCCAGCTCACCTCACCACCAGTCCTAGCGCACTTCGACCTAGCCGGCCCCACCCTTGTCACATGCGACGCCTCCGCCACGGCCATTGGTGCTGTGATGTCCCAGCTGCAAGAGGGGGTTGAGAGGCCGATCGCCTTCGCCTCACGAGCTCTCAGCTCCACGGAACAGAGGTACTCAGTGGGGGAGCGGGAAGCCCTAGCGTGCCTCTGGGCATGTGAGCGCTGGCACATGTACCTCTACGGACGCCCATTCACACTGAGGACGGACCACCAGGCCCTCACCACCCTCCTGGCCACGTCAGGCACTGGCCACAAACCACTCCGTCTCCACCGTTGGGCCGACCGCCTGCAGCAGTACAACTTCCGCCTACAGTTCACGCCAGGCCGGGACAACGTGGTGGCTGACCTGCTGTCACGCTCAATCCCCAACCCACCCTCAGACCCACCTTTGGCCCCCGAACGTGACCAGGCTGAGCACGACCTCGTCCAGCTCCTCCACACACCCCTTCAGGAGACAGTGTCGCTGAGGGAGCTCCAGGACGTCTCAGCTGACAACCCTACCCTCTCTACACTCTCAACCTACATCAGACAGGGTTGGCCGGCGAGGGTATCTGATGAGCTGCTCCCCTACTTCAGGATCAGGGACGAACTGTCGTGCTGGAACGATACCTGCATCGCTCGCGGGCTCTGCACTGTGGTCCCGAGTGCCCTTCGGGCGCGCGTCCTTGCTATGGCGCACGAGGACCACTTGGGCATAGTCAGGCTCAAGCAGCGGTGCCGTGATGCGGTGTGGTGGCCAGGCATCGACAGGGAAATCGAGACCCTCGTCAAGGACTGCAAGCAGTGTAAGCAGTGCAGTCCTTGACGAGGGTCTCGATTTCCCTGTCGATGCCTGGCCACCACACCGCATCGCGGCACCGCTGCTTGAGCCTGACTATGCCCAAGTGGCCCTCGTGCGCCATAGCAAGGATGCGCGCCCGAAGGGCACTCGGGACCACAGTGCAGAGCCCGCGAGCGATGCAGGTATCGTTCCAGCACGACAGTTCGTCCCTGATCCTGAAGTAGGGGAGCAGCTCATCAGATACCCTCGCCGGCCAACCCTCTCTACACTCTCAACCTACATCAGACAGGGCTGGCCGGCGAGGGTATCTGATGAGCTGCTCCCCTACTTCAGGATCAGGGACGAACTGTCGGAACTGTCGTGCTCAAGCAGCGGTGCCGCGATGCGGTGTGGTGGCCAGGCATCGACAGGGAAATCGAGACCCTCGTCAAGGACTGCACTGCTTACACTGCTTGCAGTCCTTGACGAGGGTCTCGATTTCCCTGTCGATGCCTGGCCACCACACCGCATCGCGGCACCGCTGCTTGAGCCTGACTATGCTCAAGTGGCCCTCGTGCACCATAGCAAGGATGCGCGCCCGAAGGGCACTCAGGACCACAGTGCAGAGCCCGCGAGCGATGCAGGTATCGTTCCAGCACGACAGTTCGTCCCTGATCCTGAAGTAGGGGAGCAGCTCATCAGATACCCTCGCCGGCCAGCCCTGTCTGATGTAGGTTGAGAGTGTAGAGAGGGTAGGGTTGTCAGCTGAGACGTCCTGGAGCTCCCTCAGCGACACTGTCTCCTGAAGGGGTGTGTGGAGGAGCTGGACGAGGGGTGCTCTGCCTGGTCCCGTTCGGGGGCCAAAGGTGGGTCTGAGGGTGGGTTGGATGCGTGACAGCAGGTCAGCCACCACGTTGTCCCGGCCTGGCGTGAACTGTAGGCGGAAGTTGTACTGCTGCAGGCGGTCGGCCCAACAGTGGAGACGGAGTGGTTTGTGGCCAGTGCCTGACGTGGCCAGGAGGGTGGTGAGGGCCTGGTGGTCCGTCCTCAGTGTGAATGGGCGTCCGTAGAGGTACATGTGCCAGCGCTCACATGCCCAGAGGCACGCTACATTACATTATAGACATTTAGCAGACGCTCTTATCCAGAGCGACGTACATAGTGCATTTTCAAACGCTAGGGCTTCCCGCTCCCCCACTGAGTACCTCTGTTCCGTGGAGCTGAGAGCTCGTGAGGCGAAGGCGATCGGCCTCTCAACCCCCTCTTGCAGCTGGGACATCACAGCACCAATGGCCGTGGCGGAGGCGTCGCATGTGACAAGGGTGGGGCCGGCTAGGTCGAAGTGCGCTAGGACTGGTGGTGAGGTGAGCTGGGCCTTGAGCAGGCAGGCGTCCAGAGGCGTCTCATGCTGGCGCAGTGGCGGTGGCGCAGTCGTGGCCGAGTATTGTGGCAGGAAGCGGAGGGAGTTAGAACGCCGTCATGCCTAGGAAGGAGGCCAACTGAGCAGCTGAGGTAGGCTCCGGGACACGGTGGATGGCCTCTGTGTTTGAGTGAAGTGGGTATATGCCGTCAGCCGAGAGGCGGAACCCCACAAACTCAATGACCGGGGCGGCAAAGACACACTTCTCGCCGTTGAGTGTGAGGTGGTGCTTGGCCATTGCGTTGAACACGCTGTGGAGGCGCTCGTCGTGGCTCTCGACGGTGGCCCCGTGAACCACGATGTCGTCATCTGGTACTGCTGCGCATGTGCAATGGTATTCATGCGCAATGTTCGGTTGACATGACCGGATCTGCTTTCTTGTGTTGTTGTGGTTGTTAATTAAATGGAGTACGCTCCAACGTTAGCTTCGGCCTCAGTTTTCATTATTCCTAGAAATCCTACATAACAGGTGCCACGTCCTCTACTGGGCGCGACTCCTCGAGCTCCTGACCGTGATTCCAACTCGCCCAGGGCCATTTTGTGCGCACCGATTCTCTCCGAGCCCCTCCCCCCACCCGGAAGCAGCCGCCAATTGCCGCTCCCACTGGGCACCGGCCACGCTCGGATCTGGCAGGACCGGGGCGCGAACCCTGATCCTCGGAGCACAACTGCACTGACTGAAAGTCAGCGCTCTTACCGTTGTACCACCGCGGTGGCAAAAGGTGCCAATGTAAGGTCGTCTACTTTGTTTAAATGCATCTAATTTATACATTGTTTTGTAAATAGTAGGCTAGGCTATATGGAGAATGTGCTTCAGTGGTTGCATGTAAGGAAATGCAGAGCAGCCAGATGGCCGATGGATCCACTGTTTGCACTGGCACAATCGGGATTCGATTCGAGACCGTGGGGCTCGTCATGCACCATAGCATGGTGCTTTAACCAGATGAGTCCCCCGGCTGGCCTCTTCTGGGTTATTTTGGCCTCAGCAGATTTAGATATTTATAGAAGTTTCTCCAGTGAAAAATTTGCTCTTGAGAGGGCGAAAAACCACAGACAACACTGTCAGTAGAAAGCCAAATTGCCAAATTAGATCACCAAATTAAGTCTGAATTAAGATAAAAGTGGAAAATTCCCTCTCTGCTCCATAAATGGCAGCAAAAGTATTACTTCAAGAGCAAATATGGTTCATAATTTTAAAAACTAAACTACCAAAAAATATATAATAACAAAATAACAATCAGCAGCGTGACAAATCAAAAGCTGAAGATCAGCTCCAGTTACAGGTCCACTACACCTCTGTCCTGCGAGGATAAGAACGCCTAGAACAGCTACAGGTCCACTACACCTCTGTCCTGTGAGGATAAGAATGCCTAGAACAGCTACAGGTCCACTACACCTCTGTCCTGCGAGGATAAGAATTAGCATCATTAGCATTAGTACCATTATTAGCAGTATTAGCATTAGTACCATTATGAGCAGTATTAGCATTAGTACCATTATGAGCAGTATTAGCATTAGTACCATTATTAGCAGTATTAAGCATTAGTACCATTATGAGCAGTATTAGCATTAGTACCATTATTAGCAGTATTAGCATTAGTACCATTATTAGCAGTATTAGCATTAGTACCATTATTAGCAGTATTAGCATTAGTACCATTATTAGCAGTATTAGCATTAGTACCATTATTAGCAGTATTAGCATTAGTACCATTATGAGCAGTATTGGCATTAGTACCATTATGAGCAGTATTGGCATTAGTACCATTATGAGCAGTATTGGCATTAGTACCATTATTAGCAGTATTAGCATTAGTACCATTATTAGCAGTATTAGCATTAGTACCATTATTAGCAGTATTAGCATTAGTACCATTATTAGCAGTATTAGCATTAGTACCATTATTAGCAGTATTAGCATTAGTACCATTATTAGCAGTATTAGCATTAGTACCATTATTAGCAGTATCAGCTCTTCTTTCGTCTTTGCTGCTTACTGCTCTCCTTCTTCAGCTTTTTCCTGCATCAGAAAAAACGTCAACAAATTGTTCAAAGGGTTGCACTTACGGTTGCCCGCCTTGCGGTTGTACTTACGGTTGCACGCCTTGTGGTTGTACTTACGGTTGCACGCCTTGTGGTTGTACTTACGGTTGCCCGCGTTGTGGTTGTACTTATGTTTGCCCGCCTTTCGGTTGTATTTACGGTTGTCCGCCTTATGGTTGTACTTACGGTTGCCCGCCTTGCGGTTGTACTTACGGTTGCCCGCCTTGCGGTTGTACTTACGGTTGCCCGCCTTGTGGTTGTACTTACGGTTGCCCGCCTTGCGGTTGTACTTACGGTTGCCCGCCTTGCGGTTTGTACTTACGGTTGCCCGCCTTGTGGTTGTACTTACGGCTGTGAATTTGACTGTTCCCATTCCTTCTGCAGGGTTTCCACTTGGAGTTCCAGATTTCGGATTTTTTCTGAGGCACAAAGCAGCCATGATTAGCCAAGCATACAGCAGACAATACTATCCAGAGCAACTAGCTCACTTTAACAACGGCAGTGCCCCACCTGGGAATCGAACCTGCAATATCGAAGTTGTAAGCTCGGTTCCCAATCCACTACACCCCCCCAAACCAGATAATAAGTGCTCTCTGAGCGACGGACCTTCCAGCAACATCTTTACATCTTCTGGAAGCCTCTCACTGTTCCGACGAAGACCTCCTCTGATCCAAGAGAAAATCTGAAAGATGACACAATCAAAACCTCAACTAAGGCCTCCATATGTATAACACTACCTGTGTGTGTGTGTAGCGTATCTGTGTCGTAGATATGCATGAAAAGTGCAAGAAATGTTGAAATGCGACCTTTGAGGTAAATTGCTGTTATTGCCCGCACTCTTAACCCATAATTGCCTGAACTGATTGCGGCCATTAACAGCAATTTTTGCTCGAAATACGGCTGCATTTCAACATTTCTTGCACTTTTCATGCGCAAAATTTATACAAATAAGTACTTAAGTACCTCAACATAAGTAGCTAATTAACTTACGTTTCGTTTACACTTTTAAATAGAGATATCCATGTTAAAGTAGGATTTTATAAATAACTACTGAGTGGGTTTTCTACGTGATCGTAAGACCATTTTATAACTTAGGCCACTGGCTGCAACAAGTCCTGGCTCTACAATCTGCCAGAGAAGACATCTAAAAACCTTGGCCTGCTGATGACCTTGTACTTGTAGCACCTCCAAAATGCAACTGTCATTTATGATGCGTCTGAAAAACTTACAGAGGCCAGGTCTTGGGTAATTGACCGAACCATATTCCTCTCAGAGTTGACCATCCCCCAGCAACAGGCCAAGTAAATGAGGACCTCCAGGACTCTCCTTATGGCCATAACCAGCTCTGATCCTGGCAACCAGCCCTCTGGCACACTTTCCGCCACCTGAAACAAAATGCATTAAAAACCCCTCTTACATGGGCCCTTTGGGTCCAATCAGAGCCCATCTCTAAACCTTGGTCCAATCAGAGCCCATCTCTAAACCTGGGTCCAATCAGAGCCCATCTCTAAACCTGGGTTCAATCAGAGCCCATCTCTAAACCTGGGTCCAATCAGAGCCCATCTATAAACCTGGGTCCAATCAGAGCCCATCTCTAAACCTGGGTCCAATCAGAGCCCATCTATAAACCTGGGTCCAATCAGAGCCCATCTCTAAACCTGGGTCCAATCAGAGCCCATCTCTGAATCTGGGTCCAATCAGAGCCCATCTCTAAACCTGGGTCCAATCAGAGCCCATCTTTAAACCTGGGTCCAATCAGAGCCCATCTCTAAACCTGGGTCCAATCAGAGCCCATCTTTAAACCTGGGTCCAATCAGAGCCCATCTCTAAACCTGGGTCCAATCAGAGCCCATCTGAAGGGCCAGATTTAGAGATGGCCTCTGATTCGACTAAGGTTGAGAGATGGGCTCTGATTGGACCAATGGGCTGGGAATTTTCAGGAAAAACGTCCTACAAGCCAAATATTTACATGTATAAAAAGGAACAAATTGCACTGCTTTCAAGTTTCTTTTGAAGTGGTCAGTCAGGGATCTTTACTGGTGTTCAAAAGGTTTAAAGTACTTCCAATAATAATTTATTAATTCCCAGGTCTGGTCATTACAAAAATACTATATTGCAGTATGAACCCGTACCACACAGATAAACCCCTGCATATCTACACATAAAAAGCCTGAAAACACTGAAACTATGCTGTGTAACTATAAAATCTAGGGATTCTTGCATCAATAAAACAATATTCTTCCACTATGCAAAATAAAAGTGAGAACAGGCATAGTACACACACTGACTTAAGAATTTAAAATGGCTGACTCTTTTGCCCGAGTTCTTATTGTCCATAAATTAATTCAGTTAAATTAAATTAATTTGAATCTTAATTTAATTTTGAATCCATTCTATTTGTATATAAGCCACAGACATACAGGGCAAAAGACACCGGAAAATGGGAAACGAGGAAGATGGGGAAAGTAAGAAAGCTTTATAGTACTGTTCTGAGTGCAGACTCTTACTCCTATTGTGTTGGTATTGGTTATATACACCAAGCTGCTTATTTTGTGAATCTGAGAAAATTTGATGCTTTATCCAGTTAGGTCAAGAGCTACACCTATTTCCAAGAGTATAGATCATGTGATAAAATATGACCCGACTTACCCAGTTAACCCATGCAAGCAGGTAGTACTGTAGAAGCATAGGTATGGTGGCTACGATGGAATTCCAATCTGAATGAAGACGCAGTTATTAGAAAACAAATTGCATTACAAGGCAGCTTAAACAAGGCAGGCATAGCACAAAACACAAGTATTTATTTGTCACCACAGGCGATGCCAGGACCAACCGTCAGTAAACCTGCAGGGCTGTGGGGCCCATCTACACACTGGAACAGAGCCTTAACAGATACTAGACCGTGGGGCCCATCCACACACTGGAACAGTGCCTTAACAGTTATGGCTTTTGGTTTTGGTGTTACATTACATTATAGGCATTTAGCAGACGCTCTTATCCATTGCGACTTACACAGCATTTCTTTTTGCATTTATACATAGTATCCATTTATACAGCTGGATATATACTGAAGCAATTCAGGTTAAGTACCTTGCTCAAGGGTACAACGGCAGTGTCCGACCCGGGAATTGAACCTGCAACCTTTGGGTCACAAGGCCAGTTCCTTAACCATTATACCACACTCCCGTCCATATGGTGTGCCACCACAAGATTTTCAGTGGCCCCATCTGGCCACCCCAATGAAAAATTTCTGGGGGCGCCACTGAGAGCAGGCTGTACGCAAACAGGAATTTGTTTTATTTTTTAAATTATTAATTAAATAATTTTTTTTAAAAAGGGCACTTCTCTATAAGAGGCCAAACAGCAGGTGCTCAAGCCCCCTTTGAGGTCTATCTATGAACGTGTATGAGCAGTGGTATGTAGCCGTGCCACGCAAACCAACTAACTCGCCCGTCCCAAAATCTGGCTCGCGCTCACTCTAAGCAATATCGCAAAGCGTCATACGTTACTTTTCACACGGAAACTGGATTGGGAGATCAGTAATATCCTACCAAACTTAATGTGGTGTATATAAAACTAACATCAGAAATAGGGATGCACCGAAAATTCGGCCACCGAAAATTTTCGGCCGAAAATGGCCCAAAAGTGCATTTTCGGTTTTCGGCCGAAAGACCTAAATCACCGAAACAGAATTGTAATGACGCAAACAAAAAGCGCAGCCAGCACACGCCACACGGTTATCTGGATAAGAGCCAGCATGTCGGCGGTGTGGAGTTATTTCAATATCTCGGAGAAAGACCCACGGATAGCGATTTGCAAAAAATGCAGTGCTGAAATTTGTAGGCCTACAGAGAAAATATTGTTATATCTTTCAGCAGTTGCACTTGTTCTGAATGCACTTTGTTGTAGTAGTCCTACAGAGAAAAATTTAAAAGGCACTTGACTTAAATGCACTTTGTGTTTTTATGAGAGAACATGTAGAGGTATGAAGTCTTGAGATATTTGCAATGGCTTACTCTGAATCTATAACGTTATTGCTAGCAACTAGGTCTATAAGCAGTGTCCGTTAGCCCAGTTCAACAAAAGTTCACTTCTGAAACGTTGTTAAAAATAAAAAGATATCCGTTTTATTTCTTGGTTTCAGGCTTACAAAAAATGAGCTGGCTAATACACTTGTTCTAATTGCTAAACAAAGAAAAGATGAGTAACAGTAGTAGTAGTAGTAGTAGTAGTAGTAGTAGTAGTAGGTAAGAAAACCGTTTGCTTCCACAGCTCTCAAGTTCCAAAATAACTAAAAACATTGCCACGTAATAGCCTGTTCTTAAAGAGGCAGTACATATTTTACCAATATGCACCGAATCACATAAACACGTGATTCTAGTATGCTTTTAACGTTTTAACTATTATATGAATTTCTAAATGAAATTATTTATCTTTTTAACACGTTTCTAATCACATTGACTTTTAAACGCTATGAACCGTACTTTGGCCTCTACAGAACATATTTAATTTTACAATCTTTCAGCAGGCCAGTCAGTTATAGGCCTGTACATTATTATTTAATGTACACATGAGCGGGGTCAAGTTAAACATTTTGTTTTGAATTTTAATTTATATTGTGCATTGCTGTAATGTCAGTGCTAAATAAATATTTTCAAACTTTTGTAATTGATTTATTCTTGAATTGCAATGCTTTGATTTTAGTGAGGTTAGTACACAGTCATAGCCATAAATGCAATGGTTCTAATAATTGACAATCATTTCTTTCGGTGTTTCGGTTTTCGGTTTTCGGCCTTGGTTTCTCATTTTTGGTTTTCGGTTTCGGCCAAGAATTTTCATTTCGGTGCATCCCTAATCAGAAAGTTACTTCGATCGTAAATCTACAAATATAGATTACCCGGTACTCCGCTCTTCCCTCACGCCACTCGCAAACTGTCGCTACCTTGTCGGCAATTACAGAAGTGGGTTGGACACTACCAACTACCCGAGCCAATCGGCTATATGCATCAGGGCGATTATGCTTACCGTCACACGGGTTGGACGTGTGCGATGACTGGGTTCCCAACCACAGCAAACGTAAAACTAATACGAACAAAGCGTACCCCATGTTCACAGCGCTTCAACGGGATTGAATGATCGTCAGTTCGTGAATCTGCCTAATATACACGTCCATTATATGTCCATTAAGCGACATTGTCGTTGTGTGACGTAACAATAGGCGCAAATCGATTGCGCAATAAAAATATCGGTACATCTGTTACGTTAATGATGTCAGCTTTTCCTGCGTTGCACCCGGAGAAAAAACACTTGACGGAGACGATGAACTGTTTAGCCCCGTGGCTTAGTTTATTTCTTTAGTACTGCTAACATGTCTTTTTCTCAGCAGTTTTACTTGTGAACTTCTTGTTTTAACAATTCTTCTTCTTCTTCTTAACAATGATGACGCCTGAATGCGTCATTACTTAGCGCTTCAGCGCCCCACAGTGGCATAATAATAATACTGCACCCCCAGTGAACTTATGTACATAACAGTACAGCCTGACACAATTTGTATAGTAACTGAGGACACATGTAAACATTTACTCCTAACAACATCGGCAAGTAAAATACATTTTAAGCTTTTAAAGATATCACTGGGTTACATGCACAGCAATATCCGATTACTGGAAGCTATCAGCTTACGCCAGTATTTAACTTATCGCGTTCACATGGACATAAGAAATGTGATTACTCCAAAAGCCGCGTTTATACGATTATCTCCATAATCTGCTCTGTGGAAAACGTAGCTACGCTTCCCGTTGTAAGGACAAAAATTATCCGCACGTCAAAAATTCAAGTAGGTAGCCTATTATTATTATAGCTAACTAGTACTTATTATAGCATAGCTCGTTTTTTATAGGTTAACTAATTGCTAGTAGTGGTTCATTTATATTAGGCTACTGTACTATCTAGCTTTACCGATCTCTAAATCTGGCCAATTTCCCGATAATTTTTGTTATTTAATGTGCTAGCCAGCTAGCTAGTGCAAACACAAGCACGTAACACGGAACAATATATTTTAACAGGTAAAATGCGTTAATTTAATAATAAAATTCTGGATGTGAGATCCAGAAGACGGAGGAAGTTCCGAAGCGGGGGATTGCGCTTGCGGACCACGGTTGAGCTTCGACTGGTTAGAATTTAACTTTCTGATTAATTAAACAACATTAACGTTGGTTTTGTGGACATCAGGACTTGGTAGCAGTAGGATTGAGTATTGGGGGGAACATTCTGTGGGAATATCGATACCTATTAGAAACTTGCTAATAGGGTGCATCAATGAAGAGCATATGGAGAAGGCAAATAATATGAGTAGTGTTGGAAAAGTCAAATTATCCAAAGTAATAAGAGTGGGGGAGCAGAGGAGAGGCGGGTGCAGGGGTGTAATTTCGGAAATACCTCTTACAGTTACCATGAAGGAACTGGAGGATAACTTGCGGATGAGGAATAGTTTAGTCCAAAGTGCTAAAAGAATGCTAAGGGGAGCTGAGAAAAAAGAAACTGAGACCATTTTGATAGAGGAGGGGGGGGGGGGGGGGGGGGGGGTTGGGTGCAACAGATCAGAGTGAAGGAAAAAGTCTCCTATGCAGAAGCAGTAAGGAGGGCTGGTCAGAAAAGCAGGGTAAGGAATATACACAAAAGAGTGCAAATGACAGTGAATATAGAGGAGGATAAAAGGAAGAGGTGGGAAGTGATTGATAGCTAATAGGCAGGATTTTAAGCAATTTGTAGATAGTAGAAGGGAGAAACCAGACATGTGTTCTGGAATCATGGTTGAAACCTCAGTTTTGCCTGGATATGTGGCAATTAGGCGGGATAGGAAAGATGGGGGAGGAGGGGGCTGTGTCACATTTATTAAACAAGGGATGCCTTATAGAGTATTGGGTATCGGAAAAGAATTGGAGTATGTGGTGGTGGAGGTTTGGGTAGAAAGGAAGGAAGTAGTGGTGGTGAATTATTATAACCCTTGCAAGAGATTGGAATTAAATAAGCTTGAAGAAATAGAAGGGCAAAGTAGAGCAAGCATTGTGTGGTGTGGGGATTTTAATGCACATAACACATTGTGGGAGAGTGAGAAAACTGATGTTAATGGCCAGGTTATTGAAGATCTTTTAGATGAGAGGAATTTAGTCTGCTTAAATGATGGAAGTAAAACTAGAATAGATGTTAGCACAGGAAAGGGGTCAACACTGGATCTTACAATGGTTTCAAATAATATTGCTCCCATATGTGAATGGAAAGCGTATCAAGATGGCACCATAGGTAGTGACCATTATCCAGTATTATGTACAATAAACATGGATGTTTCTATTACTGAAGTGGAAAGGGGGGGGGAGCTAAACGGGAGAAGTTTAAGGAAGAGAGTGATGAGTATCTGAATCAGATCAATGATAACATGACCATAGAAGCTCTGGATAAGGGAATAAGGAAAGGTATTAGACCAGCTGCACTGAGATCTATCCCTAAGAGTAAAGGCAAAATAAAGATGAAGGCAGTACCATGGTGGGATGATAACTGTAAAGAGGCTGTGAGAAACCGAAATAAGGCATTTAAATTATTGAAAAGAACCCATAATTTTCAACATATGATACAGTACAAAAAAGCCCAGGCAGTGGTAAGGAGGACAATAAGACAGGTGAAAAGGTCTTATTGGAGACAGTTTTGTGATTCAATTGGGAAAACAACGCCAGTAGGAGAGGTGTGGGGAATTATCAAAAAGATGGGGGGGTAATAAAGAAAAAGCTGAGTTAATGGCTAGCACTTTTGTGAAGGTACACAGCTCTAATAATTTGTCTGAGGAGGGAAGACGGGGCAGGGAGAAAACTAAATCTGAAAACACGGGGGCCTTAAGGAGAAAGGAAAGTAGTGGAGATTAGCAGAGTGTGCCATTTACTGTGGGAGAGTTAAGAAGGGCGTTGGCTAAAGCTGGTATGACTGCACCAGGGAAAGATGAAATATGCTATGTGATGATAAAACACTTAAGCGAAGAAGGTCTGAACAAATTATTACTGCTGTTTAACAAAGTGTGGGAGGAAGGTAGAATACCTGTGAGTTGGAAGGAGGCGGTCATTGTACCCATAAGGAAACCAGGGAAAGATGCAAGCAAACCAACAAGCTATAGACCAATTGCATTAACATTGCACTTTTGTAAACTGATGGAGAGAATGGTAAATGAAAGACTGGTGTACTTTTTAGAGAAACAGGATGTAATTGCAGGATGTCAAACGTGGATTTAGGAAAAGAAGGGGTACGTTAGATTCAGTGCTGTGTATAGAAGATGAAGTAAGGAACGCGCAAATAAATAAAGAGACCGTATTGTCAGTGTTTTTCGATGTAGAAAAAGCGTATGATATGCTTTGTAAGGACGCGCTTCTGATAAATCTAAATGCAATGGGAATTGGGGGTAAAGTTTTTAACTGAATAATGGACTTTTTGAACAAAAGAACAATACAAGTAAAGATAGGATCTGAAATGTCCAATAAATATGAGGTTGAAAATGGAACACCGCAGGGGAGTGTGATAAGTCCTGTATTATTTTCAATTATCATAAATGACATCTTTGGAAATGTATCAGTGGACATGGGAAGATCATTATTTGCAGACGATGGGGCTCTGTGGAAAAGAGGGAGAAATTTCAGTCATATAGTTAAACAGGTGCAAGAGGGAATAAATCAAGTTGAGATGTGGGTGGAAACAGGAGCCGAGTGGGTGGAAGTTGACAAGGCAGGAAGTATTTGAGCACATTTCTCAAGAGAACAGGACTGATGGGAAGAGTCTGACAAAATGGACACTGTAGGAGTTAACTAACTCCAGAAGATGGCAGTAATGCAACGCAAAGGATGAAAGCTGCCGTTATGATTAACCATGAAGAGTTTATCTTGTTACGTTTCGCCAAAGTCCCGTACAGTCGACATTTCCACAGTGACCTATCGCATTTAGGGCTGAAATAACAACAGCAACGTAGACTATGTAAAAACACACACAGTGCTTTTGTACTTTTTCAATTATTTTTTAATTTTAATTTTTAATTTTTTAATTTCAGTTTTAGAATGTTTATTTATTTTTCTATTTGTGCGCTATCAAAATAGCCTAAATGGTGTAATATTCAAATATTTAAAAAGCTTCAAGGACCTTTGATTTCTAAACCCTAACCCCTAACACAACCCTACTGGTACTTTACAACCAAAGCCTACATTGGCTCTTTGTACTCCAAAAACTGTATTTACGGTAAAATTAATGCAAAAAATATTGCTACATATAGGCTCGCATAGGCTACATATGGCCAAAACCCATTCTCTGCCAGGAAAAACCCTGCCTGAATACATACATTTTAAATATCCCTTTAACAGTGTTGCAAAAGTAGTAATTCCAGGCATATATTTATTTAATTATTTGCAAAAATTGCCAACGTGCCCTTTTATGAATTTGGGCCCCTGCCCCTCTAACATCCTCTGCACGTGCCTGTGTGTGTGTATGCTATTGGTCATCTATTTATTAGCTAGGCAGACACCATGCAAAACCTATTTTTAACTCTTATTCACATTTTACCTGAAGCGGTTGTTTAGTGCTTTGTCTGCAGCATGGCATCAAGCCTGTGCTTTTGTGCAATTGTATATTTGTATATTTGTGCATTTGTATATTTGTGCATTTGTATAATTGTGCATTTATATGTTTGTGCATTTGTGCACTGCAGGAGGGGGATTCCTTGGAGGACAGCAGGCTCATTGAGCTGGACGATTCTCAGGAGAGTGACCTCACTGTGTTTGTCATGCCCCCCGAACCCCCTGCTGAGGACGACCTGGACCCCCCCTTCACTACAGATGCTCACCTGCCCCACCCAACCCCCTCGCCCTCGCATCACTCGTATCAGGGTTGTACACTTCATTATAACGAAAACAATTGACCTACTTACAGGTATAAAGGAGGGGATGGTTACAGGTATACTCGTGGGAGCAGCCCAAATCGCTTTGATCTGCATGCTCATAGACAACTAAGGTGCTCACCTTCTCATTATTCGCCCTCCCAGGATAACCACAAGCGGGAAACTGACCCTTACAGTTCTGCTGCAGGGGCTGGACACTGCCGCTGCTGTCGCTCAGGCCAGGTTGAGTCTTCATGATGGAGTCACCCCACCGAAGGTACAGCTCGCCATCACGTAGAGTGCATTTAAAAATCCCAGATCAGCACCAGAAGAGGTGCGACAGGGACCATCAGGGAAACTACTATTAGTTGACATTGCATGGACCAAATGTCAGCTAATCCAATTCAGAGGGTCCACCATCATGCACCTGAATATATGGGCTTGTGTTCATATTATAGGCGGTTCATTAAAAAGTTTGCTCATCTTGCTGAGCCGTTGCATCATCTCACTCACAAAAACGTACCCTTTGTCTGGACGGCTGACTGCAATGCAGCCTTCCGCACCTTGAAAACGCTGTTGGCTAATCCACTAATTATGGCATTTCCTGACATGAAGGATTCATTCTGGTTGTTTACAGATGCATCCCAACATGCAATAGGGGCTGTCCTGGCTCAGAAACTGAACTCCAAGGAGCAGGTAATTTCGTATTCTAGCCATGTACTTACCGCATCGGAGAGAAAGTAGTCCACATTCGACCGAGAGCTGTTTGCTATTGTTTGGTCAGTCCATCACTTTCGCCACTATCTCGCATATCACCCATTCACCATAATCACAGACTACAAGCCTTTCGTGGGTTTAAAACGAATGCCCCTAAACAATGGCCCCACAGGCAGACGGGCCCGTTATTCTGTTGAACTTGATGTTTATGACTGGTGCATTGTTCACAGGGATGGAGATAAACATCAAAATGCTGATGCTATGTCACGGCGTCCTGATGACAGCCTAATGAATACCATTCCGAGCTCCAACACAGTAACAACCTCAAGATCCACCCAAACACAAGGCACAGCAGTTTTCGCAGGGTCAGAGCCTGTCTGTGCAACCATGCATGCTGACCAAGCTAGCTCCACAATTACTGGGCCTCAGGTCCTGGCCGACTTGAACTTTGAAAATTCAGTCTTCTGATTGGGACCTCAAAGAGTATCAGCATTCAGACCCTGTTCTACAAATAGCCATACGGTGGCTTGAACAAGGATCAAAGCCTGCACGTTGGCATCTTCGCAACATGTCACCGTACCTGAAGAAACTGTGGACCCAGTTCCAACACCTCAGGGTGCAGAACGGCCTCCTCTGTCGACAGATTTATCACTCACCTTCTCATAGCACATAGCACATTGCTCCACAAGAGCTAACTCCAAAACCTTTGACTCACCTTCATGGTGACCCCATCTTCAATCATTGCCAACAGTGTCCTGCCTGTCAGTCCCAGCGGTCTCCTGTGCCTCTGCGGCAGGCCCCATTGGTACCAATTTCACCCACAAGGTCATTGCAGGTCATTGCAGCAGATCTGACTGAATTACCTATGTCTAAGCAGGGCCACCGTTATGTTTTAGTTATTATGGATTTATTATCCAGGTTTGTTCATTTGTTCCCACTGAGAGACCAAACAGCCCCATCTGTGGCCCAGTGCATTTTTTAACAATATATTCGGCAACACGGTGTCCCAGAACTCAGGACATAATACATGCAATACAGTCACTTTAGCACATAGTCCTTCAGGCGGTGGGGCAACTGCTTTTGGTGCAGAAAAAGACCAAGGGAAGCAGTTTGAGTCTGATTTGGTGAAGAACCTCTGTGCTTATCTGGGAATCAACAAACTCTGAACCTCAGTGTACCATCCTCAATGTGATGGTGCAGTGGAGCAATTTAATCGCACCTTGAAAGGTGAATTGTCAAAAACATTATTCAACAGGGGCATTGAGTGGAATGAGCACCTTCATCAGGTGGAACTAGCATATAATACAACGACCCGTGCTAGCACAGGCTTAACTCGCTTCTTTCTTGTGCACGGACGTGAAGTGAACTTGCCCATAGACACATACACCTTGGACACTAGCGGGGTATGCTGTTTCTTGCCGCCATAAGTTGCATCAGGCATTCCGGGATGCAGCTAAGTCCAATGTGAGAGCAAAAGTGCCACTATGACAGATGGCTTAAGTATGTGGGCCAGGTCAAGGGGTAACGGAAGGACAAATTTGCTGTACGCTGGCTCTAGCTCCTAGGCTATACCAGTTAGGTTGAAAAGAACACTTGTGAGAAGTGAGGGCTGCCTAGTACTTTAAAATAAATCCACTAAGTTTTTTGTCAAGGGTCATTTTCATGGGTAATTTTGCCAAAAACCCACCGGTAACGGAAGGACTCAAAAACAACATCTGTTTTTTGCCTTTTTTTCAACAATGCAAAACCTGCGGTTCCAGGCAAAGTATTGGTATTTTTCTGACTGATAATGGTCTATTGACTATCCATCTATGAACATGCCAAATATTAGACCAAGGGCATGGTCCAATAAATTTTTATAGCATTTTTCCCACAGTGGTTCCGGTAACGGAAGGACAATTGGTAAAAGTAACGGAAGGACACACTATTAGTTCTTGTGTATAAGGCAGCCCTTGCACTCAATGTTCCCAATATTACATCAGTTTGAGTATCTTTTTACAGTCAGTGGGTTAAACTACCCAATTAGGTTAAAATTTTGCAACTGTAAACTGTAGTTTTCTGGTAACGGAAGGACACTGCAAAATCTGAAGAACGCCTTTTTTCCGAACAATGTAAACTATAAAATAACAACAATTAGTACCAAAACTTTCTTTAAATAGAGTAAAATGATCATTCCCAGTCCACTGGACACAAAAACAGTGAGATTATGTATTGGTTTATGGTGGTGTATATGGCTTTAATTTCATCCAATATTGTACTATCAGAAGTTTGTTGCATTTTGATAAAGACCGAACTTCAAATGAACACCAATTTGTTCATAGTCGAGATATTTAAGAACCGTAAAAAGCTCCATAAACTTTGAAATAAGCACTATCTTTTAAAATAAAAAGATAGGCCCATTGGTAAAGATGACATTTTACCCCTACTGTTCACCTCCCCTTGACCTGGCCCATGTGCCTTTTGCTGCAGGATATTTGGTTTTTAGTAGATAACCCTGCAAATAGTCTTAGGAAACTCTCCCTACGCTGGGTCGGACTATACAAGGTGCTTCGTCCACTCCTTTCAGCTGATCATCTTCCTGTGAACTTTGAACTGCTGGACTTTACCAACCCACAGGCTAAACCTAAGGTCCTACATTACAATTGATTGAAGCCATACATCCAGCCTGCAGAAATTCCGGCACAGCTAGCACAGAGGGACTGTGTTTACCACCATCAGCCAGCTTACCCACTACACAAGGGTTTTTTGCATCAGCTGATGGGACGCAGCCACAGGGCCCACTACCCCCGGCACTGCTAAGCCCTTCTGGCAATCGCTCAGTGACAAGTCACAAGAGGTCACGCACGACAGACCTCTGCACCAAAAGCAGTTGCCCCACCGCCTGAAGGACTATGTGCTAAAGTGACTGTATTGCATGTATTATGTCCTGAGTTCTAGAATGGTGGTGTTAGTTCCTGTGTAGGATACTGTTATGTCCTGTGGTTTTTTTTCTTTACTTATCAATACTTAGAAATGAGGACATTTCTTGTGGGAGGGGGAGAAATGTCAGCTGAAAAATATATTACCAAGTTAATTCAGATGAAAAATAAGTTGCTGCCATCTAACGTTCAAGTAGCATTTAATTCGCTATTTTTCTGTTGATAAAAATAGGGGTTGACCCGGAAGGGGATAGAGACGGGGGTGAAGAGGGAAAAGGCGGTTCAGTGTGTGCAGCTGAGAGCAGTGGTGTGGAAGAGTGAAAAAGCACCCTGATAAAGGTTGAAGTTGCCTGTGGCTCCGACGCCTGGTGTCTTCTTTGATCAAGCCAGTAAGAGGAGCATAAAGGGAATCTCAGTGCGCCAACTACTTAGCGCAATATAATGCAGAAGCAGCGTTATACTAACGTTACGTTACCTGTCCAGCTCGGGTTAGGTTTTGATCCCTAACAACAGACGAAGGTATCTCCATACCAGGAATTCCAGGCAGATGTTTACATTTCCATTTTGACGATAAAAAAAATGAATACCGTGCGTGAATGCGGAACGGGACGAAAGCAGCAGTAATCTACAGAACCGGAAGGTAGCTAAACACCATGTAAACGTTGCGATGGTGATTTGTCGGGAATCGGGATAGAGTTTTATTATTTCGGAATGGCGCTTAGTAGGAAATCATTAACGAGAAAGCGGCGAAGCTCTCCTGTCTCAAAACATGTAACATCCGGTTTGCCGTCAATTATTGCTACGTGAACGCAGCAGCCAGTCAGACAGAGGAAAGGCACTCGGGAGCGCGCTTGGACGTCACATCCTTTATTTTCCCGGCAAATCAGACCCGCAGTCTTTACATATCGTCACCTTCTTAAAATAATCACCTAAGTCATATTTTCAAGTTTTTCAGAAAACAGAATAAACTGAACCAAATACAGAATATATGATATTTGTTAATCATTTCACACAAAAAGGGTATATCAATAGATGACTATTGACTTACAAATAACGCTGTCTGTCAATTATGTAACATAAGAGGATTAAAGACTAAATAACTACACAACATTTATAGCCTAGCCAAATATTGTAGTAAACATTATCACTTACCATTCGGGGACGAGTCCAGAATCATGGAAATGACTTCATTTATGTTGATTTTCTTTGTGCATCTTGAAGCAGCCGCCATATTAATAACTTGTAAAAATGCCTAAGTCAAAATTTATTGTGACTTAGGCAAACATACAAACAGCCTAAGAGCACTCTTGACTTAGGCGATTACATTACCGGGGTAAAACAGCATGATCCTTTCAATTAAGCATCTAGGCAACTTTACCAGAGGTGGCCAGCATCATGAAGAGCTGATTTAAGCAAAAATCTCATGTTCCTCAAAAAATGACTTAGGCGATTATTTTAAGAAGGTGACGATATGCAACAGAGAAAGTAACTGAAGGTCTCATTTTTTAAGTTATGTTACAATATGTTTATAATTGGAAATGAAAACTATAAATACATATAAAATTCTTACATATAGCCCTTTTAAGAATATAAAATCAAAGAAACATGCAATTCATGAATTTCACAAGTAAATATGGTTTGAATCAAATATTAATATTTGAATTAAAAATTTTTTTGATAACACAAGACATTGTATTTAATTGAAAAGCAAACCAAAGATTGATGTTTCAATACAACATTGCCACCTTGTGGGTGTAATCAACAATGGATTAATTTTAAAGGAACACGCAAACATTTTGGGAAATTGGCTTATTTGCCATCTTCACCAGAGTCAGACAAGAAGATGAATACTCTTTATTTTCTGTGTGCGTGCAGTAAGAAGCATAGAGACCCGCACCGTTAGCCTAGCTTAGCCGCAATCACTGGAAGTGGGTTAGACCAGTTATCCTAGCTCCCTCAAATGTGACGAAATACACTTTCCAACAACTACAAAACTTTCTTATTTACATGTTGTGACTTGTGTATTTACCATGTGTAGAAATAACAATGTAAAATGAGACATTGTCATTTTCGAAGCAGATACATAACCGGAATTATTTTCTTCTTGCCGAACCACCGCTGCCTGGGCGCAGTGCTCTGAACAAACACGCTGCTTTTTGCTTATTTCTGTTGGTGTGTTGGGATCTACGTATGTTCAGAGCAACTAGCCATAGGTTCATCCGGTCCGGATTGTTGGTTGGAATTCTATGAAACATTACACTAGACCCTGGCTTCCCCTGCCTATTATCGCAACTGTTTACAACACACCGAACCATGTTTATAAAGTTATGAACTATCTATATGTCGTTAGATAGCATATATATTGTACAATCTGTTTGGAAACTATGTGCTAGCTAGCTGATGATATTCACTTCACTGAGCGTGTGTTACCTGTCAAACAGAGGTGCTGCATGCAATCACTGCGTCCAGGCAGCAATGTTTTACTAGCGGTGGTTCGGCAAGAAGAAAATAGTTACAGGAACGTATCTGCTTCGAAAATTACAATGTCTCATTTTACATTGTTATTTCTACACAAGTCACAACAAGTAAATAAGAAAGTTTTGGAGTTGTTGGAAAGTGTATTTTGTCACTTTTGAGGGAGCTAGGCTAACTGGTCTAACCCACTTCCAGTGATTGCGGCTAAGCTAGGCTAGCAGTATGGGTCTCTATGCTTCTTACTGCACGCACACAGAAAAAAAGAGTATTCACCTTCTTGTCTGACTCAAATAAGATGGCAAATAAGCCAATTTTCCAAAATGTTGGCGTGTTCCTTTAACATTGACATAACGAGGTTGAATCGTTGATTGATCCTCTCCGCTCACAGTTTAGCTGACTTAGACATTCCAAGAAACAAGACAGATGCATTGTACCATCATATAGTTACCTGAAGTTGAAGTAGTTACCTGAAGAAAGAGAGAATGAAGGAAAAAGAAAGGGCATTCAATGACATCCAATCAAAACTATATATTCACAAAAGACAGTTTGACAAAACATGACATAAAAAATCACACAGAAATAATGGAATAAATGAAGTTTCCACACGTACTTTAAATATTCTCCACGATATTGCAATTACAATTAATTTAGAAGTATTTACTGTATTTGCGTATGCTGAATCCCATGTTCTAATGTACTACAACAGCCCTGATACAGTCACACCCAATTTGAATAATATTCCTGAAATAGTTTAGGGAAGACATAATTTGAACATGGGCCAAACTGAATTCCAAAAAAAAAATAGGCCAAGTCTTATAAAAAACCACGTTATGAATGTTATATATTACTCTTTTAAATTTTTTACACAGTTGACAGATAGACATTAATATTAATCAACAATCATACAAATGGTAGATAATTCATATACAATTTTATAGTAGCCTATATCAGTATAGTGGGAGATGGGAGGTTCAGATCTTTTCTAAACTGAATTTCGCTACAGGTGTACAAATACTGTAATGTTTTAAGTGTAAGTGATAATAAAAAACCAAGGGGTAACCTTGGTGTAAAGATTGGGAGGGTTCATTTCCTGTACAGTTTATGAGCTGTGAGAATTAAATCAGCACGGACCGTAGAGCAGCAGACTTTACGACACTATTGACCGAAGAACCACAAGATTATTTTCTATGCGTGCGAGATTAACAACATAGCTGTTTTTTTAAAACAAATTTAATTAATGTATATAGCATCACAGTATGGTTTGCAGCGAGAATAATATTAACTATTCACAAGAAACTATTATTAGCTTACTTGCTGTGAATACGCTCTAGAATTTCAGTCGATTGGATTTTCATAAGACAATGGTGGCACACATTCACAAACATTTTTATTATTATTATATACATCAAATAAATTGGCTATTGTAAATGACACGCCATTGACCAATAAATGATCGCAATTTCAGTGATCGAACAGGTCCTCCGCGACCACTAGTCTCTGGTGTGCTAGTTTTCTGATCAATCGGTTGCGCTTGTTTCGATACCCAGACCTGTTCGAATCCGGTGTCGTGCCAGTGCCGACCGCGGCGCGCAATTGGAACGAATTCTCGTTCAGAAACAAGCGTTTGAGCGCTACTCAAAGAAGGACAATTTGACTCGGGCATTCATTGATTATTAGAGGGAACACATTTAGGGTTTCTCATAATGGCGTGGGACGTTCCAAAGGTGCTCCCTTACGCCTTTGTAAAAAAAAAAAAAAGATAACCGGAAAACAACTTTCTTTAAGATCTGTAGCAGTTGTTTTTAGTGTATACTATATTAGATATACCCTTGATGGAGGAAATGCAGACTCCCATAGACTACTGTTTTACTGGTAGGCCTAATATCGACCGAGTACATAGCCTATTGTAATAATACCAAGGGACCTTTAAGCAGCCAGTAATAGCACACATACCCACAAGGGGTCGTCAAATTCTACCTGTACGCCACCTTCCGCGCTCTCGCAGTAAACCCTGGAGTCAGGGACGTGATTTCTCTTCTAACGAAAAGACGTTTCTTTACAGCAATAACAGTCGGGCGTCCGGAAAACTGGGGGATACTATTTAACAGAATCCCTATTCTGGACTGACGAAATTACTATGCAGCGGGCAAAATAACATGCTTTAACTATTGGATTGAGCATCATTGTGCTGCTGCAGTGGATAGTGAGTGCACAGTGCAGAGCGCGCTCCACATATGCGTCCCCTAAATTTTCAATGCCGCTGTTTTTATTGAATTACAGACAAGAGGGATTGGTGGACAGCTTCACTCTCTTTGTAGTCAGGGATTAATCAAATGACTTTTTTAAGAACAATAGGGCAACCTATCGCATGGATACAAAAATGTCATGTAATTTGAGCAATGCGCATAATTCCTGTATTTTTGATAACGGCGGAGTGGAGAGAGCTGCTGCTTTGGGTTCGGTAGAATGGATAGATTGGAGAGCCACTGGATGTCAGAAAAACGGAAAGACACCAGGTCCTGACGCAATGTTTAAATGTCTAATATCATTGGGAATATTTTTACTTCTTTTACAATCAGCTTTGGCTTTTGAAGGTAAGGATAACATGTAGTTGACTGACAATTGAATTTACGAATACCTTTTGAGAACGATTTGAGCGATTCATAGCACTTGCTATGATTGTTCATCTCTAAAACATTGCACAGTACTCTAACCACGTTTTTCGTTATGCTCCCATTTACTGACGTAGGATATAGCCTAAATCATTTGTCTATACATGTAGACTAGCCTACTTGGTGCTATAAAATAATATGACGTAAATTAAGCTATTGAAACACTAATAAGCTGACCTGCACAACTCCACTACACAACGGTGCTGTATCGCAATCTAGATGTTAATGTATGACAGACTCTATGTATGATAATATATTAAGTGTTAGTTTTACAGGAAATACACAAATAGATTGTAAATACATTATAAGCTGGTCTCGGGCAGAGCTGTCGCTGTTCAAAGTGCTTGAGTGTAACCTAATATCCTGGAAAGTTATTTTTTGCATTAAATAGTCTTTCTTTTTCAATGCTATCTATTTCGTATAACATTATTGAGCGGTTTTCCCTTCAGGGTTCATCCTCTTTGTTTAAAATCTGTAAAATTATGTAAGCGATTGATCGTGGCCTATTGATATGCACACCATGATTTCGGGAATACATCCGAAATTCAGGATATGAACCAACACTAAACACAAATCAGTCGGGATGTAGCTACACTTCTACTGCACGCAATAGCAGTTGTCTGGTTTTCGTGGGAGGCTGGAACGGAAGAGAAACGGGATTTACAAAATCTTACATGAATGTGTTTTGTTATGAGCTCGGGGCTACACCTGCAAGAATGCAGTACATAACGTTTATATAATATTTAAGTTACATTTTCTAGTATGAAGCCTATATTGTTGGCTTGCAAAAATGACCAAACTTTCTTGCTGACCATTCCATTAAATAAAGGTATGCCCGTTCTCAGCAGTCAATAATGACCTTGACATTAACTTTAATAACTTTAAAAACTGAATGCATAATAACCAAATTAACCTCTGCATTACAGGTAGCTACTAACATTATATGTATTATTTAATATACCTAGGTGATATTACATATGTCCACCAAATGCCAATGCAAATATTGTAATTGTGCATGGTTATTAACATATAGACCATTTACAAGGCAATTTGTAACGTAGAGATGTATTCTAGTTCAGTAGAATACATTTCCATGCAACAGATATGTATTTTACATGAGTTTTATTAAAACATGATGTGAATTGCGTTAGTACATTAGATGCATTTTTATCTTGAGCTTATGTACACTGTATCCAAAGGTAAAGTGTGTGCAAAGTACAATGCATTTGCTGTTGGAATTTTTGCATGCTCATAAGCCATGAGAACAATTGCAGCAGTCCACGTGTTCCCACAATGCATTACCTTCAGTACACTGTAAAGGTTAGCTAATACTGGGGGTTAGCTGCACACTCTTTTAGCAGTTATAAAATCAATGGTGCAGGGGAGACAAGCTGCAGGGGATGGTTTTCGGGGAGCCTTCTTTGTATTGCAGATATAGACTCGCTGTTTGCAGGCTACAGTGCAACTGGGTCAGGATGAGGTGGCACACATATACCTCTGTCTATTGTTTAATAGGCCTTAATGATAATCCAAAAGCTATGCTCCCTATGTATAACAATCTCCATGTGTGGTATGGAAGCAAAGCAGCACAACGATTGATTTGGGCTTTTCTGTAATGCCGAATTAAGAGCAGCCTGTACATGTTTTACACTGTGGTTTTTCAATGAAATATGCCCATAGAAAAGGCTCCTGCTTCCTTTGTTGAAGGATTTTTGCTAGACCCAGTTGTGACATGCTCATATTGTTATTGACCTGGGAGTATAAACAGATTTATTTTTAAATGATAATCTAGTTATGTTGCTGGATTCACTGTAGCAGTTTGGGTTACACACCCCATTTAGAATTCAAACCTGCAACCTTTTGGTTACGGGCCCAGCTCTCAAACCTTCTGTCTGCTATTCCATAGATGCAGTCAGGCACGCTTTAGCCTCACCAGGGATGAGACCTTGACTTTAATTGCCCCATGGAAGAGTCTTCTCCCAAAATCACTGTAGCCTACTCTGGTGTGTTGCCATGGAAACAGCTTCCACAAAAAAAAAACATTTCTCCTCCCCCAAAGTTACATAAGAAAAATTGACAACAGTGCTGCAGCTGATATATTGTACAGGCCTGAACAATTGTGCGAATTAGGTTACTGGATCTAACAGGGTTTCAGAATTGTGTCTGTTGACCCATATCTGAACTCTGCTTGTTAATAGTAGTTTGCACATATATTTAATATCTACCGTGCCTACTTTAGCGATTGAAATTAGTACCTTGTTTTTTGTGGTACACTTTTCCACGTAACACCGGCTTTTTTCATAAAGGGTAAGGTACAGCCCATCTTATCATTGGTGTTTTGCATGTCCTTATGGGTGCTAATAATTATTATTGTTTAACTTTCCCTTCCTAGGCATACATATTCACCATGTAGGCCTATTTGGTCTTGAATTATTATGTTTTGTTGATCTATAACATACACCGTCCAGTTTTGATATATATATTTTTTTATTTATTAACACAGCCTCTGTTTGTGCACTTCATCTCAGTAGCTAGACGCTTCTATTTTGGATAATACTGCACAATAAATCTGTTTTTTATGGTCTTTCAATCAGTAAAAAGATGCATCAGGAATCATCAACACATTAAAGTGCTGCAGTTATAACAGCAAATAAAGAGATTTATTTACAAACCTCAAATAAACCATTTTGAAGTCATTGTCTATGGTTACATACAACTATCTGGAGGCAAACACATTTGCATGCATTTGGCACATCAACCCTTTTCTCTTGCTGAGCATAATTGAGGATATCAGTGCTTTCAATTAAGCATGAAGCTTGCCTGTTTCGACTGAGCTTGTTGCTCTGACTCTGGGATCTAACTATGCTACTGTACCTCTGATGGAAACATAGCCACACTACCACATCTGGGTTTAGTGATAGTTGCTGATCATATGGTCATATTGAGTCAGTTTCAGGCCTTTACATGTTGCTAAATATTCATCAGTTTGTGTCAAAGGCTCCTATTGGTCACACTCCCAAGCATAGTCACAAACTTGTTCAGATAATGACTGTAGCAGTATTTTCACTTAATTGGGCTGGTTGATCTACATTGATTGATTTGACAAGGCTTCTAACAAGATTGGATGTAAGCGACTTAAGTACTGTGTTTGATTGCCATACTGACTGAGTTTGTGGTGGATATCTGAGATGTTAGTGCAACCTTTGTTTCTGTGGCTTTGCCAGGGGTATTATCTCATATAAATCAAATATGTGATGTGTGCCTCTTTGGAACTTGACGCTAGAGGGATTTGGTCTGCTTACTTCACTATAGCGTAACTCTTTAAGAGCCGATCTCTTATTTCACTTATGTACTAGAGAGGGGGGTAGCACCCCTGGTGAGAGCCGAGCCGGGTCTGCTGGTTTTTTTTTTTTTTTTACCTTAACAATATTACCAGACAGACCAGAACCAAACAGGAGGAGTTTAACTGTGTAATACTGCTTTAATTATTATCAATTAGTGGCGAGTAGTAAAAAAAAACCAGACCAGACCCGGCTCTCAAGGACCAGGGTTGCCTACCCCTGTACTAGAGCATGTAGTGACTGCATGGTGTTACCTTACTTTTCTTTGTGAGAGCACCAACCCGAGGCAAAACAAGTGAGAATGTATTTAATACAGAACTATTTGGCAGACAGGGGACCTAACAACGAATCACTAGAGCAATATTGCTTTCTCTCCAGCCGAGTCCTCCCTGTTGTTTAGCATTATAACAAAAGAGAAACAACACAATTAGCATCATTCTCACCCTTTGCTCTGAATTACCCATCTCACTATACTCTGATTCTCTTGTGCATACACTACGAACGGGAAGTTGCCGATAAATTTGAGAGATGATATTTTGTCCTTCTCAGTGTTGATCACGGTTATAACTGGTGAGCTCTGGGGCAGTGGGCCAGACCCACTACTCTTTGTGCGTGCTACAGGCACTGTGAATGTGACTGGTGCACACACACTGTTTAGCGTAGCTTTGCTACAGCCACACAGTGCAATTCAGCCCAAACCCTGAGGTTCTCAATAATTTTCCCAGCCAATATCTGTGCATGGATGACTGGACAAATGGAAAAGCAGGCAACCTGTGCTGAGCGAAGCAAGTTCTGCATCAGCGGCTCAGAGACAATGCGACTGCCAAAATTTTGGGATGGGGAATCAACAGATGGGATTGTGCCTTGAACTGGAAGTAAATTAAATGATAAACATGACACCCGGAAAGAACTACCGCGCAGAGATCACATCCAACAACTGTTTCCCGTCAGAGTTCAGTTAATGGATGATAAAACAGCCCAGGTCTTCGGAAGGCCTTGGCTCTCCGCGGAAAAGCCGTAACTATGAAGGTCAGAGTCGCTCATCTCTGTCATCAAGACCTAAAAACTTGCTGGTATAGGCAGACGATAATTTGCATGCAAACGAAGAGATGCGTGGCATGTCACCGTGTCCCTTTGTTTGCCTAAGGTGGGATTCATTTTGACCCAAGGGTGTAGCTTTCTGACATTGTCTCAGAGACTTGAGCGATTTGCTGGAGATAGTGATCACAGATTCTACGCATCACACTACATTAACGTGCTTTAGCAGATGGGCTCATAACTCAAGGTATGTTGTGTTGCCACTGCCCCCCCCCCCAGCATTTTGTTTCTGGTGTGTGGTGCTCCTGTTTTAAAAAAAACTCACCTCTTCTGCAAAGCCAGGGAATGGCACAAAGAGAAAGAAAAATATTATATTACCACTCAATGAGATTACCTCCAATAAAGCGTCATAAACGTGTCATTTTCAGGTACTTTAACTTTATTTATATGGCACTCTTCATACATATCTGTAACACAAAGTGCTTTACAGAAATAAAACCTGATAGTGTAAATACAATGAAACTAAACAAATAAAACGGGGTACCATACATCATAAAAGAGGTAGTGAACAATTACAAAACCGTGGAATGTGTAAAACAGCATGATCTTGTGCTTTAAGCAGTTTTCAGTGAAAGGATGCATTTTGCATTTTAATGTCCTAGAATTATAGTCAATAGGCCAAATCAATCGGCTTTCCGATTAACTACTGCCCCCCAGTGGTCAGGGAATTTTTAGGAGGCCCCTGCGTAGGTAAACTCAACAACATGCATCTTTCATACGTAGCTATAAAGCAAGGAAATATGCCACTTGGAAAGGGAGGTTATTGTTTGTGAGATATAAAGATTCTGTTAAAATCCTGCAAACTGATCTGATTTAGCTAGCTTTAGCCAACGTCAGTGGTTGAGTATTGGTTGAGTTCCATCGTTGGGCCACCTCCAATTGGCGTCCTACCGACGCGAGGTCATGATTCGTCAGAAGAATTAAGAACATTGATTTATTGGCAAAGCATATGCCTGGAAATTGGGCCGCCTTATCACATGTCTGCGTGTCACATGTATCAACCTGAACATGCTCATAAAGTTATCACAAGTTTATGTGCCTGACAAGTGAGGCTACACAAATGTAAGTAAGGTCTGCCTCATGAATGCTCAGTTTTTAGGATGTTCACATGCAAATGTTCACACACTATGGTGATGACTCTTGTGTTCAGTTTACTAATTAACACCTGTGAAACTGTTAGCCTGGGTCAAATATACCCGGGACACTATTAGGATTTTAAAGCAATACAGAAATTTAATTACACAAAAATATTTTGTATATATGATCTTTCCAAGCAAATTAAACAATAAATATGGTTAATGGTTGCCCTTTATCTCTGCTTAGATCACATTTAACAATAAAAGTGTCATCCAGTTTTTGTGATAAAGATGTGATTTATATAAATCCACTATAATGAAGGCATGGGGGCATAAATCTTGTTTATCTGTGAAACATTTAAATTAATCAAGGATTTCATGCAGTAAATTGATATTTATTGTTTTGAACTGACATTCTCAAGTATTTTTCATCTTTATCTTATTATATTCAAAGAAACCATATAAGCAAAAAACATAACGCAAATACAGATGATGAACAACTAATAGAAACACAAAACAAACCAAATGTACACTAGTTTATTCACTGGTTAATACAACTCTCAAAAGTGTCATTCCTCTTTTATTAAAAGTTTAAAACGGGTCAGTTCGACCTAAACCGAACACAAGGCTTAAATATTACATAAGTATTAAAATGGAAAGATAATAACATGCTTACACCATTCTCGTACTGGATCAAAACATGAATTCTTATCCAATAAAAACTGCAGAATGCTCTTACATTTGCATATATTTGTCTCAGCTTGCATTATAATTCAGTCACAGACAGAGGAGGGCCTATGTGTCTCAATGAATAATAACCAGATAAATATCTGATTGCATATTGTTCGACTGAAGCAGTGCTGCATTAACTGCTTCTTTGGTGAGCAAGTCACCTCGTCCTTCACGGCGTGGGTGAGAGGCAGTTAGCGTTCTCCCTCGGCAGCTGTTTAATGCGCAGAGCGTGGGATGCGGACGTTCAGGATGCTCGCTCTCGTAGGTCGAGTAGGAAGATGCGAGACTATGCGGCGGTGAAATGAATGGCGCTGGGAGCCAGCTTTGACACGGATCATTGCTTGTGGTTTTAAATACCTGTTTATTATTGGGAAAAATGCCCCTTATGTCTAAACACTGTATAGATTGCGGCCATTGTTCTCTCTGGAAGTGGGCATTGTGTGTTTTTCCCTACCCATTGCTTTGATGGATGGGACTACGCGATGGAGCCAGGTCTTTTTTATGATAAAACTACACGGCCTCGGCAAGGTCTCACAAGCCATTTAACAGTGCTTTAAAGAGAGGCTGTAAGGTTAGAGGCTCAGCGATGACGGCCAACAGCTCAACCGCTGTGAAATGGTGTTACATTCACCCCAGCGCACCTCAGTCCTCCAACATGGCCGATGATCCGAGCGGCTGAGTATGACGGATCGCCTGTAATTGGACGTCCGGTGAACCTCGCTCCTGCTTTGGCGCTTTAAAACTCAGAGCGAAAAGGAACGAGAGTTAAAGAAGAACAAGCGGAGCGTCAAACAGAAGAGACGCGCCGTCCACCGCCATCCACCGTCATCAAAGCTGCCACATTCATCATTCAGCCAATCGATGGTCAGCGGGATCGATGGGAGTTCATAACCTGAAAGGGCCTGGGTGCGTATGGAGTTCAGTCAGGCGATGTGAGGCAACTGAGCCCCCCCCCGATCCCCCCACAGTGTTGGGTATTCATCTAAAACACTGTCAGTAACCTCTTTTGTGTCTTTTAAAGGCAAAAGCGTGGCCATGTGAAATTACAAAAATGACACGCAATATAAAATTGACTGCAGGTCTCGCAGGTACATTGGCCTTCGTTGGGCACGTGCATTTTGAAAATGCTGTGCGCATCGGCATATTATTTCCCCCAGTTTTAGTTTCTGCTGAGCTTGTCGCTGTTACGCATCGTTTGGTTAAAATGAACTCGTCCTCTGCGCCCCCTTCATTAGCAAGCGAGGCGCGTGGAGGTTACTCTTCTTGGGAGCCTGTAATCTTGTGCACAGTATATATTTGGGCTAATATTTCCCTTTTGTCCGGATTTGTTCTGTCTGATTTTTGTGTGTTTTCAGCAATTACAATCCCTCCCTGGTGACCTGGGTTGCGATACATTTGCTTAGCTCAAATTTCTGCACAAGCTAAGCGCTTTTTTCCCCTTGTGCATCCTGGTATGGGTGACTTCTGTGGGGCAGTGATAGATATTCGCTTCGGGTGGAGTCTCCATTGATTTCCAAGTTCCGAGAATACTGGCTTGAAACATACATGCAACAATGATTTTACATTTAATACGGACAACATTTATTCAATTTAATTTGATGTAAATTTAAAGTTTTATGTTGAAATTAACACTATGAAGACAAGTTAAATAGCATAACATTTGGAGTGAAGAGATTGCATATTTCAAGTGAGGATGCGCATATGGCCGATGTGTGTCCCACAAAACTGGGAAGTTTGTCAATTCAGGATCAGGCCCATGAGAACTAACACATATTTTGAATTCAAGTGAATTAATGATGGCAGCAAAATTGGCAGAAGAACTAATTGATTTATTTCATCTCAGAGGGTGTAAAATTGAGATGGCCCCTGTGGCAGATAGGCCGTTCGTTTTGAGAAGCACTTCGGCTATAAAGATCATGAAATGTCCTCACTGCTGGCAGTTACAATAAATAACTTCTCGGATCTCAGACAGGTACTTTATCCTCAAAAGATAGGGGAAGATGTTCCCCTTTTACTTAAAGGCCTATCAACATAGCCTCCGGTACTTCATGGATATTTCATAGGTCAGCCTTCAGGGTGAATCTGTTTAAAATCTCTCGCTTTTCGTTAACTGAATGCAACGCTAACGTGTTGTGATCCACGAGGACGTAAAAGGTGGAACAGTGCATTTTTTGGTTTGTTAGGAGGGTCCAATCAGAGAGGAGGACTGTAAGAGAGCCAAGCTCCTGGATTCTGTGTCCACGCAAACTGCAACTTTGTGCTGATGAAGTAGTATTCTGGTTTGAATGGGAGTCGATGGATTCTGTTCAACATTGCGCTATTTTGCTCACAAACGAGTCTTTTTTTTTGGAATATATCTGTAATGCCTAGGTGGTCACAAAAATATTCTGATGCATAAAAAATATTAAAATGCAAATATGACAATGCGTGAGTTATATGAAAAAATTAGGCTTTTAAGCCAGCAGCTCTCAATTGTTTAATGTGACACAGTGCTTAATTCTGAATGTTTATGAACTACGTTTGACATTTGTTCAGGGATTTACCTCACTAGATTTTGTTAACGCGTCACATTTGTTTACATGACCGGCACATAGACTGCTTTCAAGCCAGCTCTCAATATTGATGTTTCATGTAATGCCAGACTATAATCTAGATACAATTTGCAGACACCATTTTCATTACTTGAGTGTTCTTGTTAGTCATCCTCCATCATTGGGTTAAATATAAGAAGATTATTTAAAAAAAAACATGAAGCTATTTATAATTAGCTTGCAGTTTTAGTGTTGACTTAGTTTTGCATTTATTTGACAATGAAACAATTTGCTTATGTATGTGTATGCAGCATTTATATATGGGTGTATTTATGCAGTATAACCTACAGTATTTTATTAAGTGTATATTTTAAATGCACTATTGTTATAACTCACTTATTTCCCATGATGCAATATGGAATTTAATTACCGTTTCAGCTACTGGCTCAACATGAACACAGCTGCTCTGAAGAGATAGCATGATAGCATGCACTTGCATTTCTACTGGTTTTCTGCTATCAGGAAACTGTTTTTAGCCACCATGTGGATTGAAGAGAAGTGAAGGCTGACTGCACACATTTTTGAGGATCCCTGTGCCTCTGCATGCATTCTTGAATTCTTGGAGGAATTTTCAGTGAAGGGCCTGTTCCGATTTGTCATTTGAAATCTGGGGAAATTTGAGGGAAAACTCGATGAACAACTGCATGATATTTATTTTACCTTGCCCGTGGAAATTAAAAATAGTAAAGATTACATTACATTACTGACATTTAGCAGAAGTTATTCAGAACTGCTTACAACTGAAGTGCATAGATCAGTGCAGTGCAGTTGTTCTGTAGCGAATTATGTGAAGCTTGAGTTTTTACCTCACTGGATTTTTTGGGGTTCTGGCTCGGTATTGCCAATTGTTTTCTATTTTCAGTTTTTCCTGTACAACTTTGTATAAAGAAAATAAAAATATAATTGAATTGAACTGAATAGTCCTGAGAAAGAGAAAGTAAAGTGTAGAAATGACAAAGAATGCAGAATAATATTTTCATATAAATAAAATGTAAATTGATAAGTTAATCACTAAACCTAGGGGCTATGTATTATAGGCCAAGTAAAATATCACAAAAATTGTTCTGTGAATATTCTGTCTCATCAGAGCCTTAAATTTGGCCCAGAATCGTTCCTCTTTCTGTTTCCGATGGTGATATCAGAAAATGTCCTCGTCTGTGTCCTAGTCAGCATTGATTATTGAAGTCTTTTTTGGAAACGTATTTGTGGTATCTGGCCCCAAAGTTTCTTTTTTTTTTTTTTGTAATTGAGTTTCCTGTTTCTCTTTTCCGCTAGAGGCTGCCTGGCTTATCGAATGTCAACCCATTCTTAGCACTGCTATTGTGCGCACACGCTCTTGGTTTATTTTGTCGCACTTTTCCAATAACATGAACTCACAGATAAAACAGGTTGTCCTTTAGTTTGAGCCTGACTTACACTTTGCCTCTGGTTACAGGGTATAGTCAGTCTAAGCATTAACAGAAGACTGGAAACTTTGCACAACCTTATTTATTTTGTGTAGTTGATTTAGAACACAAACACCCCTTCCTTCCACCCACTTCTTTTCTTGGGTCACCAGCGGTTTCTGTACATTCTTAATTTTTGTAAACAAAATTGAATTAAGTTTATATTAACAAAAAGTACATTGGATATTGATAAGCACAGATACATTGATAAAGATGTGTCGGTGATTAGAAAAATTAAGTGGGTATTACTTATTTGCTGTTTGTATTTAGCATTTTAGGCCCAGTATTTGCATTTATAAAGCAGTTATTTCTCCTTCCAAGCAGGGTTGAAAACAGTGCAGGGCCTCGGTCCAGATCTAAGGGGGTTGACCCCAGTTAAACGTATTGGATTGTGTCTGGCGTGCAGCGTTTCTTGTGTATTACATATTGATTTATCCCCTACTGGCTTGGCTAGAGGAAGTGTGTGCGAGCACGTGATTAAAAGACCAGGCCGTATTTCCCTCTGTGACAGAGGGCAGCGAGGGATTTCGCCTGTTTGAATAAACCAACAGATTCCAGATAATATGCGAGGAAAATGCGGAAAAAGCAGGCAAAAGCGGCAGAAAAGCAAGTTGCTGGAATATGTTTTGCGGCTTCTTACGATTGTTTCGTGGCATGAGTGTTGAGATTCTGTGATTTTCTGATCATAACCTTTTTCTGATCATAACCTTTTTCTGATCATAACCTTTTTCTGATCATAACCTTTGTCTCAGCCTTTGATGTTGCTGTTTTTCTTAGTCTCTCCGATAGTTTGATCATCCTGAATATTGCAAGGCCAATCAAGCTAGTTTTCATATAATATAACCAATCCATTGCATGTGCGGTAATCAACGTAGCACCAGAAGCGGTGTGTGCTTTTCCAGTACAGAACACACTTTAGGTATAAAAATAAAATTAACAAATGCATACTTATTTTCATTATTTACAGTGAAGCTCTATGCATTGTGGTTTGATTAAACTTACATTGCATTGCTATCTCTCCAACTATGTACGTCACTGACTATGTGCTGTATGCTATCTGCCCATAAGTGCTTGTTTCTCTCATGCAGTAGGTGCAGAAGTACAACACTTTTTAGGCCTGTCCCTTTACTGTATACCGTTAGTTCAGGAGAGAAACCTGACATAGTTCCTCCAATTTCGATTTCCTTAGGTAAAGAATTTTGTAATATAGCTGTACAAAATATGTAAATATGTGTGCTTTTTATGCCTTACTCTTACTTAATTTCTGGATGCTGTGATGATTATTATTTATTAAAACACCTTTTATGTCTTACTCTGTTTTATTGTCTGGATGCTGTGATTATTTATTCAGACACTCTATACAGTACATCTGTGCAGTCTTATTTTTTCTCTTTCAACAATCTCAGTGAATTTATACATCAGCCAGTCACGCACAAAGGGGCCAGGACAAGTCTACTCTATGTGAGTGACGGAATGTCTTATCGACCAAATTAACAGACAATGAGTGATGACATCGGAACCATAAGGGTTTTATTTTATTGACAGATGTATTTTTTAGGGAGAAAGGTTGTCCCCACAATTGCATGGGGAATTGTGAGATGAAGTACTTGAACGATAGAAATGCTGGCTCTTCTGGTTCACTAAATGCCACGCTGCATTTTTCATTCCACACACAGTAGGCCTTCACCGCTGTGAATGCATGTTTGAGAATGCTCCTGGCACACCTTGAGTGACACAGTAGCTTGCAGCATTGTTTGTTCCAACTAAACTCTGGTGTTACAGTCTGCAGTCCTGCTCGTTCTCTGCCCGCCCTTCTCCCAAGATCTCTGTTTCCACTGGTTTCCTTTGAACTCTACCTCTCCTCGCTCCACCTCCCTTTATTCCTTCTCTTCTCTCATGAAGTCTTGTGCTCCACGCTAATCTCTTTATAGTGTAATCTGAGGTGTGTTTCTTTCGGTCGCATTTGCAGGAGAACGCATGCTTTTTCTGTGAATCTCAGTGAAGGTACTCCGTGTTCCAATCTCATTCTCTTTTGAAGGCTTTCCATTTTGTAAGAATACATTGTTGATTGCAACACACTGTATTACCTTAAAGCTGGCCCTTTTTCCCCCAAAAAGTTATTTTTAAATAAATGTACGTGAAGTAATTGGATGTGTATGTGAATATTAATTAAATATTTGAAAAGGTGAATATATAACAAGAGACCTGGAATGTGCATGACTGCGACGTATGAACGTTTTTTGGAACCATCGGATCATCTGTGGTTGCTAATGCAGGATATACTGCCATATCTCTTTACACTCTTTAATGGAAATGACTGCTATCCTTCCAGAGTCTTGGGTTTAATTCAGTTGTCTTTTTATAATTCTTCAGCAGAATTATTTTGGGGCTTTTGTACCATGAAGTGCCAAGCTCACAATTTATTATTGGAAGAAGAATCAGGTTTTTTTGTGAGCCTGATTCTGAGCTGATTTACTTCCAGTTCTTTTGTACTACCAACAGTATGTTACATAAGATATTTTTCTTCCCCGTCTTAACACTCTCTCAGACCAGTGGAGAAATGGCTCTCATTCGCAGATTCCTTGCCTATTGTCCCCCAAAGCAGGATTTACACGACATTTTCTGAACGTAACTGCAAAACAAAGCCAAAGTAATTATTCTGTCGTGAGTTGGACATTAAAACAAAGTTTATTTTTTTCCCCTGGAGTTTTAAGGCACAGACATGGACTTATGTTGGCCCTGGAAGGCAGTCGTTTGAAAGTGCATGCCGGAGGAGCTCAAAGCTCGTCCAGCATTAATAGGGTTGTGATTGCCTACTGTTTCTCGTGGGACTGTGAGCTGCCATGTCTTGGCAGAGTCAAGCGCATCAAAGATTTTCTCGGGACCAGCCTGCTGAATCTTAACCCTCGACGTGTGCTTGGCAGCATGGTGGCATGTCAAACAATTCAGTCATCCTTCCCAGCTCCTCAAAGTTGTTCAGAAAATCTGGCTCTCCCTCTGGCACCTCCTCATTTTGAATTAATTGTCGGTGCTGATCACAGAAATCAAGATGCAATGCCTGGCTCTGTACTGGATAAACACTGGGGGTGCTTAAAGAATCTGTATCGACCAATGAACTTGATTTATAACTATTGTTTCCTCAAGAGTCCATGCCCAATATTAGCACATTGATAATTCCTGTTGTTAACAAAATCCTTAGATTCCTGCCACATGCAAGTATTTAAACAGTAGGTATCCTAAATGTAATAATAATGATGGTCTTGATCATCATTACAATGATGCGGAGAGGCTTACCGTTTACTACTGCATTGAAATAAATGTACAATATGGTGGTTCAAAGCAATTATTCCTTTGTGTTTACCTCAGATAATTAGTCAGCTAAAGTATATTGTATACACATAGAATCAAATTAGATTTTGTTTCTGCTTCCATGCAAACATGGTCTGATTTTTCTAATATACAGGTCTGATCTGATCCACAAAATATTCCTGTAAGTAGCAGAGGTGGGGGTTTAATTATGGGTAATTATTAACACATTAGCTTTACATAAGTGCACTTCATATTTAGATACCCTTCGTATTGGTAACCTTTATGGAAACAAATCAAAAACAGATTCTACAGGTGTTGCCTTTTCTCTCTTTGAAATGGTGACAGAACAGGAATGTTGTATTTGCACTTAAATAGTAGCCTAGGTTTGTAGCAGGACAGTTCTCTACAACACCAAACTTACTTCCCTTATGGAAAAAAAAAGAAGTAAATTTACAATATACTGCTGTATATTGTAAATATATAAAAATTATCTTCACAATATATTTAAAATATACTGCAGTGTATTACATTTCCATAAGGCTTATTACAAATTTTAGTGCTCCTTGGAATTTTTTGCAAATCTTCACTGCCACTTTGATTCAGTACCAGTCTCAAAACATTAATCCATGCAGAAACTTTGTTTGTAAAACCCTGTGGAGCTCTAATCCTGCCATAATTGAGTACTATAATATATTGAGTCATATCTGTCAGTCGGAAGAAGGCTCGGTTACCATGTGTAGACATGAAGAGAAAAATACTTGAACAAGTATTGTGTATCACATATCATTTAAATGGAGACGTGAAGTGAATTTGGAAGAGTTTACCTATAAACAACGTGTAATCAAATGTTGCAGAGTTCCACCCATTTTATGCAGCCTCAATTTTTAGTACTAGAATGTAGCCCCCCCCCCCCCCAGTAATATGGGATATATCACTTTCTTTGCAGATGTCTATAATACAAGTGTTTATTAATTAAAAATCTTTAGTTGTATTTCCCTGTGAGCTCTGGGTTGAGCCAATGAATGGAGGTAATATAGATTTGTTTCATTTGCAAGAGGGAAATCGATCACATCCTTCTGGCTACTCTGCTTCTTTGAATAAAGGTGTGCCAAGTGTAACAACATCACCTTTAAGGGTCTTACCATCTCTTCCACAAATCCTTTTAAACCTTGATTAATTGTGGCCCAACATCAGCGTTGGGCGCGCTATTAGAAGCATGGCAGTGCATTTGTTGATTTGCCGTAATCTAAAATGATAGTGAACAACGGCAGTATAACAGTGCCACAGCTGTGAGGTCAACCAGCAGAACTTTGGCAGGTGTTTGTGGTTTTTCAGCAAAACTGAAACGTTTTACCAGTCAGGACGACACAGATAAACATCAAAGGCAAGGGCCAAACGAGTGAAGCGCAAACCTGGCAGCGCTGCGCTCACAATTTCCTGTCCAGATTGTCACTCTCTCCCTTCACTGTCCCTGAGTGCCCTTCTAAGCTCGATTGATGATGTTTGGTTGATAGTTGACTGTCTGGTCAACCTGTACATGGTGATTGTAGTTTTTCTTATAAATGATGTTTTCACAAGTTCAATTTATATAAGAGCCATTTCTGACTACCTATAACTAATAAGACATATTTCCAAATTCTCCACCTTCTGCATGGTCTATGGACAGAACTATACATTAGGCTTTATAACTGACTTGGGTCCAGCATGGCAGCTGTCAGTACTGCCTCCTGCTGTGGTTGTCTGTCCACAGGAAGCCTGACAGCAACTGATGGCAGTTGCTTTTTGAACTCTTTCAACTCTTCGCTGTCTCAGGCAGTACACCCTTGCTATTTTGATGGAAGGCACATCTTATTCAGGGAAAATTGGCATTCAGCTGCATTGACTGAGTGGACACGTTAGCAGTTTCAGACTTTTACGGTTCCCCTTTAAATGAAGACCCGAGGCCAGCGTGCTAATACAATTTAGACTTATAAAATTCAGCTTGTGAAATTCTGGTTTATTGCAGCGTTGGCTCATCCCTATATATATATATATATTTTAGTGCTTGCCTTGGTTGCATTTGTGCATGTGGAGCAATAGGTAAAAACAGCGTAGTAAAAATCAGAGAGGCGGTGGCATATTTAATTCTTAGGTGCTCAGAGAATGCATTCATTTGGGTGGGCTGCTGGGAGGGAAAAAAACGGAGAGGGCTTAGACTGAATCAATTTATGCAGTCCTTGACATTCTGCTCAGCAGACACATTTCTGCATAGCAATTCAAGCCTCTTTCTCCTTTTTAATCAGTTGGGGCCACTTCCTTTGGGCTTTTTTTTGCAAACATCGTGGCCATGGAAAACATTTATTATTATCACATTCACACAACAAGAAGAGGCTATTTCAGTTTACAGAACAATATGAGAAGCCCAGAAGTGGACGTTTTATAGGATACAAGTATATTCATCTGCTGGTTATAATAAGTTTTAATAATAATAAGAAGAAGAACAACAATAACAAATATTATTATTATTATTATTATTATTATTAATAGGGGACTATGCCATCATCATATACGATGTTTACATGCACATAGAATTCAGGATATTAGTCCTTGTTGTGGTTATATTCTATCATTGTGTCTGGGAAGTTGCCTCATTGAAAAATAAAGACATGCATGATTATTATTATTATAGACTAATATCCTGAATTCTATGTGCATGTAAGCATCGTATATGATGGTGGCATAGCCATTTTGGTGGCTAGCTTCTCAACATGAAAACAGATGGGGCTCTATGGATAGAGGCACAGGAAGGAAATTCACTCTGGTGGAATGGTGTGAAACCATGGAAAGCTTTCCTCAAACCTTGTTGGGCTTAAATCTGGGAGTAAAAACTGTATAGGCTGGGAGTGTTACCTATAGCATAATCTACCCTCCGCCACCCCCCACGCCAACTCCCACGCCAACTCCCACCCCCACCCCCATGGCCCATTTCCTCCACCCACCACCACCTGGACCTGAAATGTTGGTCAAAATGTTCTTTTTCCTCAAATCCGAGTGCTTACTGGCTACCAGGCAACCCCGCCCTCTACTTGCCCACCATCCCATATGTTCCACTCCTCCCTCCCCCGACAGAGCAGGTGGCCAGCTTCAGGAAGATTGAGCCCCTTTGGTGATTCCCAACACTTGGCTGGTCGTGATTGCAGTGCTGCGATGCTCGTGTAGCACAGAGCCGGAAGCCCCATAGACAGAGGCCTTTCATGCTGAGCTGGAAAGATTTTTTAAACAGCGAACACTCATTAGATCAAGAGAACAGAGTGCAACCTAAGAGCAGTATTTTAGTTTAAAAAAAAAAAAAAAAAAGCTTTAAATGATTTATTTTGCCAGGTCCTTGCAAATCAGTGTAGTATGCGTGGGTTGACCATGCATAGATTACACAGCGGTGTTTCTGTGCTTTGTTGCAGTGTGAAATTTCCCAAGATGTTAGTCGTGTTCATTGTGCTTTCTGTAGTAGAAGATCCTGCGTGTCGGCATTTTCCGAACAAGTGAATTGACATGATAACCCATTACATTTTAATATACAGAAGAGTAAATGTCCCCTTACCTGATGACTACCATGGGCACGGTTTATGAGTTGTGTGCTTTGCCTTCGTAATAGGAAAAGGTAAGCTTTCTGTATGCTAATTATAAGCACTTTGCATAGCCTGACGTTAGCTGGATACACCTTGGGAGTTCAACAGACGCTAGCTGTAGAGGATGTGACAGGCTTGCAAATAAATATAATTAATAAAAGATCCTCCATGTGCATGTGTTGAGAATGTCAAAGAGAACAGACTGGGAATGGATATAGCTGTGCGGTGTGGACAGGCTCCAGCATACCATCAGTTCTGTCATGGAAGGCAGTAGACTCTGCCAGGCTATCAGAAACGTGAACCTTTTCCCATCCTGAAGGTGACATTGGTACTTTGAAAATGACTAGAAGATATTCTTAAGCATCAATTAATTATTTATGTAGCAAACTGCGGAGATGCTTCAAGTTCCTATGACCTATTTGTGTGGCGGCGTTTTAAATATTTCAATATTTACAAACGTTTGTTTTTCCTCTCAGGGTTTTTAATCTTGGAGAAGCTGCATCTGCCTTTTTTTTGTTGTCTTTGTGGGCAACAGTGTCGGGTAGTAGTTGGAGATCTGGGCTAATTATTAGAAGATGGTTGGATCTGAACCCGTGGAGGAGTGCAGCTGCATACCTCAATGCCCATTACCTGGAATTCTGTCTCATGATGTCTCGTATTTCACTGTATTCACATACTATATGTAGTGATGTAGTTTTACATTCATATATTTCATATATTATGCCTTTTTATGTTGCTGCTGTAGTTATATGTGAGATATTTTCTATACTGTTGCATACCAATATGACACAAATTTACATCTTGAACTTTTCACAAGTTATAGGCAAGTTATATGTAAGTAAAATTTAAATTAGGTTGGTAATATAGGCACAAAACATGCAAGCACTGCTCATTAACATATCTCATAATGATGCTTAAAGAACACAATTTGAAATAAAAATAAATTTCTTGGCCATGTGTTTCTTAACACTTTATAGCTAAACGCGCTGCTCAGAGGCAATATAATGCCACTGACCTTTAAGCACTGGGCTGATGTCCAGGAACAGTTCATGTGTACATGCCTCAGTGTATATTGCTTTACTGTAACTGTTTTTAAAGGTGGCTGTTTACAATGGTACCTAACATGTCCAATTCCCACCCTATTTTTTGGAATATCCAATTACCTAATTGACCTATCGCTAAGTTCCGCCCATCTTGGTTACTGTTGCTAACTCGGATAAACAACTAATTTTATGTCAGAACTTTACAGTGTAAACAGTGGCCACATTGGCACTTTCTGAAATACTCTAACGTGTAATTGACATGTTTTGGAAAAATGAGAGAGCGATTTCCTCAAGAAGCAGACAGAAAGGTTTGCAATATGGAATGAAGCAGTAGTCTATGGTGAGGTGAAAGTGTGTAGAAATTAAAATGTGATTAGAATTAAGGTCAATTAAGTCTGCCGCTGGAGAAACTGCACCAGCTGATTATCGATGTTGCTGATAAGTGATAACAACCCCATCGAGAAGCAGTGTTACCTGTGCACTGCAGGGCAAGATTAATTAATTAAATGATAACTAGGTTAATTAATCTTACCCTCATTCTGGTGTCTTAACATGACAGCTTCAGGTCACTGGTAAACCACCCCAAAGCCAGTGACCCGAAGCTATCCTGTTACGACGCCAGGATGAGCTACTGAATAGCTAGCTAGGTAATGTTGGCTAATGATAGGGTGGCCATATATTGGATTTCAAAAAGGGGGGCAGAAGTAGATGGGCGCTATGAATATAAATACTAGGCTATTTGTTTATATACCTACTATGGAACGAGTAAGACTTAACCACATATTTTTATGAATTTAAAAATCCCACCTGGATGGATATTTTCAGTCTCAAAAGAAGAAATATCCAGGAAAAAGCGGATGTCTGCTCAGACTAGCTAACATAGCTAATGTTAATGCCAGCTAGTTATAAAAAACTTGGCCCTAAAGTTTGGTTGAGATCACATCCGATATGGTAACAATAATAGTTGGCTTTACTGGTAGCTCCAAGACTAGCAACTTACAACAGTGTGGTCTCAATAACTGAAGCGCTTACTTAGTGAACACTGGGATATTTACATAACTAGCACTAGCTAATGCATTTGTTGCTGGTTTTGGGCTTCAAAAAAGGGACAAAACCTACTCCTCCCTCAAATCTTTCAGGGTACACGGCAGTGGCGGCTGGTGATCTAAATATAGGTTGGGGCGCTAGCATTTCTAAAAAAAAAAAAAAACATCTGACTTTGACTTTAAACAGAAAAAACAAGCTACCGTGTGTCTCAGTTGCATAAGACAGTTTGATTGGCAACAGTGGAGGACAGTTTTTCAAGTAAGACATCACTGAACTAGAGTGCGGATCGGGCCGCATATTTCTGTCCGAACCCGACAGGAATTCTGCTTTTTATGTCCGAACCCGACCCGAGCCCGACGCAGTTAAGGCACTGAAGCGCTGACATTGTGTTTCCCTGTCACGCAGTTGTTGTTACCATGGTTACAGCTTCTCTGTTTAGTGGTCACTGGGCACCTAAATGACCGTCAAAAGGCATTGTTTTATTGGTAGATAACAGACACACACAATATTCGGTATCATTTTTATTTATTTCACACTATATTTTCACCAAAAACAACTTGAAGCACCATGTGCAGTAAGCTAACCCATCCCAATTAGTACAGTAATACCTTGACATACAAGTTTAATTCGTTCCGTGACCGAGCTCGTTACTCGGTTTACTCGTATATCAAATCAATTTTCCCCATTGAAATTAATTTAAATACCATTAATCCGATCCAGCCCCCCAAAAAACACCCTAATTTCTTTGTTACGTTGTTATAAAAATGAGAAATGTATTTATAAATTATAAATAATTAATACAAAATATAATACAAAGATAATAAAATAGAATATAAAGAAATAAACTGGTTCTAAACTTAATTGCTACATTATTATTCTTCACTTACACTTAATCTTCATCAGTGACGTTTGCATCTTTTTCATAGATTTTTGGCTTTTTCGTCACGCTTTTCTGACTGATCTGCAGGGCGTTTCGATAAAAACCTATCCATGGTGGTTTGTTTCTTCCTTCCCTTCAGAATTTTTCGGAAAAAATTGCATTCGCATTCGCAATGCTCCGCTTGCTCGGCTCGTAACTCGGGTCTAGGCTCGTAAGGCGAAACAAGAAATTGCTCGGAATACTCGTAAGTTAGTGCACTCGTATGTCAAGGTTTTACTGTAGTTCAAAAGTAAAATGTTCGCTAGTTGTTCGGCCGCCGTGACCGAGCCCGACCCGTTTCTCCCAATGAACGCCTTGAGAAAGGTTCTTTTTGCAAAGAAATAACCGAATTTTCTTTGCTTTCTGTTCCACTTGAAGAAGCCATTTCGAATTATCTCTCTCGCTTGGTCTAGGACAGGTCTACTTGAATGAATGAGTAGCAGCCGACTGAACCTATCCGTAGTACTTGCGCACTCGCAGTGATATCCTGCTAGATGCCGGCTGGGCGTGATAAACATGCCTTAAATCCAATCAAATAATATCATAAACCATGAGGACTAATCAGAAAAGGGTAGGATAGTCCGGGGCGCACAGGCCTGCGCCCGGGGACTTCCTTTTTTGGCGGCGAATCAGGCAGCAGTATCAGGGGGCTCGCCTGAAAATGAATGAGTGCTCTGATTCACCATAACGTTACCGGCGCCCCGCAGTCCCCGGAACATGCATATGTAATGTATTAAACTTTAGACAACGCAAGGCCAACATATAACATGTTTAAGCTACTAAAAAATTAAATAATAATAAAAAATAATAATAAAAAATAATAATTTTAAGCTACTAAAAAAATTAAATAATAATAAAAAATAATAATTTTTTTTAAACTTTTTTTAAAATTTGTATGTGGGGGAGGGGGGGCGGCGCCCCAGCGCCCTCTATAGGCCGGCCGCCACTGGTACACGGTGTCATTAATACAGGCTCCCCAAGCACCTCTTTTCACCACCCTATCTGACTGAATTTATGTTTTTTTTAATGATTTTCAGTGAGCCTTTGCCATCTTTCCATTGGTTTCAATGCACCTTGACCGAGGTAGGCGCACATAGTAACGGTTGTTAAAGTATGATTGGACAATTTCTGGTTTGGGGAGGAGCCTAGCCGATAGGTCAATTGCAATCACAGCAGCGTTCATTTTCGTTCTCTAACGCCAATTCAGCAGAGCTTAGATACTTGGTTCTCCTCAGAAACAAATTGAGTCACCAGCTGCTTCTTTTCTTGATTCCAAGGAACACATCTCATATGCAGATTTTGTATGCAGTACACAGGAACCTGATCGATCAGCAGGAGTTGCTAGGGGGCGATGAAATGCGGACTTCTAACCGACTGAACCCTCCCATACCCTGGGTGACGCAATCGGCAATTGCGTGTTCCCCTACGGAGCTACCGGCCGATTTTATCCGAGACTGTGGGGCTCATCTATGTGCCACAACATGGTGTCTTGCTTTGCTTTGTAGATTGTGTCTATGACCTTCAATATGCACTAATTGTACGTCGCTTTGGATAAAAGCGTCTGCCAAATAAATGTAATGTAAATGTAAATGTAAATGTCTTAACCGAATGAGCCACCCAGCTGCTCCATTATTTTTTGACACTTATCTGCTTCTCAGTTGTGCCTCAAAATAAATGTGGTAATGTTAAGGTTCCGGATCAGAACTGGACTCAAATGCACGACTCAGAGACACTCACAATAAGCTCACAGGAACATTTATTAATACAATAAAGCTCTCAAAAGAGAGAGAGGAGTATGGACTGAATCCTGGGTTAGGCAGAACCAGAGGGCAGAGCAGGAGAGGGAAGCAGGCAAGGTGCTGGATGGTGACTGAACCCTGGGTTGGGCGTAGCAGGGGCAGAGCAGATGCGGGACACAGTGTAGCGTGGAGGAAGCAGGCAAGAAACTGCAGGATACAACGTTAATTCAGCAAGGCAAGACATAACTGAGGCAGAGTTCCAGGCTAGACATGAACGAGCAAGACTTAACAAACTGGCAACAAGACAAAGAACAACGGCAGAATATATAGTGCGGCGAATGAGATAATGAGTGATTGCAGTGTGAGAATGTATGCGAGCGTGGGGAAGGAATGTAATTGGCTGTGAAATTAGAGAGGGCGAAATGGAACAAGATGGAAAACCACGGCAAGCCTGCACAACACGGAAGACAGACAGGGAAACATAAAAACATGGCAAGAGACGCGAGGAAAACGGGAAAACATGGAGCACAAACAGGGAAGGAGACTGAGAGGGAACAGTTACTTCCTCAAGACTCTGTAATGCACTGCTCGCTGGCAATGGCTTGGCAATGGCAAGTGTCCAGCCTTCAGTCGTGAGGTTCAGAGTTTGCTTCCAGTTAGCACTCTTGCATGTTTTTCCTACTATGGAATGAAAGCATTGAAATGTCTTTGTAAATACAGTTGTAAACATATGTGTGAATATCTTTGTAGATGCACTTACCAGAGTTGGATATCAGTATTTCTCCAGCTATTTAACAAATAAAGATGTGAGGTTATGGAATAACCCCTTTAACATTAGTAACAGGTCTGATTTAAGCTATACTTTTGCAGGTGTGACCTTCATTACAGTTTCCTTCAACTTAGCCTCTTAAAACTTTCACAAGGACAGCAATAATCAATAATTCACATTTAAAATGAAAAGTGCATTGATATGTACAAAACACTTTATGTAGTTATTAGCTGGCACAAAAAATACTTTTTTACTTTTTTAAGATTTCTAATTAAAACGAGCAGAAAATCTTAATTTGCAAAATGGCATTATAATTTAGATTTACATAAAACTGTAAAAAGCGTGTGTATGTAAATTATGGGGAAAGCGCTCAGGTCACCTTATTCTGTTTAGAAAATATGCTTTGCTCCAAATCGAATTTAAATTTTCACAAAAAAGGACATGGTGTATGCCTAGGACTGAGGTTAGCCACCCCAAGTGATGAACAGATGGCTCTTAACACTGTCCTGTATTTCTCTGCTTCTGCCAGATGAAGGGAGTCATGAAGGGTCAGCGCTCGGCTCTCTCCCCCAGGACCCTGCCCCCTCAGCTGTCCCCTCTCACCTTTTGGCCAGATTTTCTCTGGAAGATTCATCGACGGTGTCCGAGATTGCAAGGAAGCAGCCTGCATTCTCATCCATACTCACCATGCTGGCCAGCATGGTCCAGAGGCCCCAGACCTTAGTGCACTCTCTACCCTCTGCAGCCACCTCAAGCAATGACGTCCAAGCTGACCGTTGGCCTTCAGAGAATCAAACCGGAGAAGCGCAGCCTTTATCTTCAGCACCTGCGGCAACTGGCGTCCCGTCTTCAAGCTCAGGTCTGTTTACCGGCATCCATTAACAGAGCTCACATCCACTCCTGCTATACTCCAGCCCTTCCCATTTCTGCCCCTCTACCATTTTGTTGAGAATATGCATGGATGTGCCCATTATCACCCCATGATGATATTGTCAACGACATGCTATGTTCATAAGCATCTAATCTGACATGCCTCGATTCCACTGTTAGCTCTATAAATATCAGTAGACATGTTCAAAGGAATCAGCTGAACTTTAAATCAAAGGGACAAACATTATGAGATATGATTCTCATTTACTATAGAATATGTATTATACACTGAGAAAAAATATTTTCAAGTAGAATATCAACTGTAACTACAATAATGTTAACTGATTTGTCATCCATGTTGGACATAATCTTGGCATTAGAACATACAGTATTATTTCATCCTAGCCCAGGTATTCTCTCCAGTAAAAATAACAAGCAC